>JAZAVI010000297.1:0-130521 GCA_036326025.1 Chrosomus eos
ATCAAATTACATTCTAAAATGCCCGAAGTTAGACACCTGGGCCCGTATCCCTAAAGAATTTTTGTGCAAAAAGTGGCTCCTAGTGGCCAAATTCTAAGAAAATTCTCAGAGTCATGACGTTTTCTTAGATTTTCCCCTAAAAGTGACACGAAAATCCCAGTTAATATAAAAGCTATTATTCCTCAAGATTCCTAGCGCTTAAAAGGGCTCCTAAGGCGAGATCTGCTAAGAGCAGGGAAGAGGACTTTTAGTGGCTTAGGAGTTCCCCTAAGCAGCTGCACAAAATAGGTTAAGATTCCTTTTTTTCTCCATTTTCTGTGTTTGTAGGATATTTGTTAACAAGCCTTCATAAATCGACCAGCCAGCAATCACAGACATTGATAAAAGCTGAGCCGTGTTACTCTCATTAAGACCACACTGAGTTGTAACGTTGCAATTTCTACTTCATTAAGGACAGCCCCTTGAGATAGGCCATCTTGTTTTCAATAGCCGCGTTTACACTGTCGGGCCAGGGCCGGGCCAGAGCTAACAGCGAGCCGATTCGAGCCACTGGCCTCGGGCCTCAAGCACCGGGCTCGCATTTCCACTGCCGGGCCAGTAGCCCTGCAGCGCTGCCCTAAACCCCGCCCCTAACACGCCTTTCTGGATCAAACGTCATACAATACAACCCAACCCATTTCAGCGGGTATTATGAATTTATGTATAATAGGAAGATAGCATGTATGTTAACTCACCGGCCGTGGCTGCAATAGTGTCCCGATTGTCTCGCGAGTGGTCACTAACAGAGGGACGGTGACCCAGCACACCGTACATCAAGTCGAACCATGGAAAGTCCCTTCTCTGAGCTCCGCTTTGTCCATTGTGCGTTTTAATCGCCTTGTACAATACTGCGCCCGCGAATTTTTTTTATCTTTTTCCTGAAGTTGAAGCGTTGCTCGCTGAATGCTTAGCTTAGAAAGTTCAGCATCGATGTATTTTATAACGTCCTCGTTTCTTCACACGCCGTCATTCTTCTGCCCAAATGCTCAGAATAGCTTTGGTATCTTCGACAGACCAGTACAGGCGATTCTCCATTTCGAGCAGCGATTATTTTTCGCGATATAAAACAGTGAAATGTGCATCTTGCTTCAGATCATAACGTTCCATAACACCGATAAACTCCGCCTTTTACCTTGAGCACGCCTCTAGTCCGAGCTGGCCCGCTTTGGCCCAAGGTATTCGACAGGCCAGAAATCCTGGCCGTTGGCCCCGAGGAAGCCCCGCTCAAGCCCCGGAAGTGACAGTGGAAACGCGACTGGCCCTGGCACGCACCAGCACGGCTCGGCCCTGGCCCGATAGTGGAAACGCGGCTAATGGGGTCCATATGGGAAAGTAAAAAATATGACAGCTAGGATCAGCTAGCACGAATCATTATTTGAACATGGTGTAATGAGCTTAAGTTTTCACATTAGATTCTAACCCCTACAGCTTACTATTCATTTTCCAGATATTTTCTTGAACGTGAAATATTATTTACAATTACAGTCTATATAAGATTAGAGTGTATAATTATATGTTTATTGATTTGAGGGTACATCCTTTGCTCATTATCACCAAAAGTTAATTTTCATCAAACTTGTAGGATCAACCAATCACGGCTTTTGAAATGATGACTCATACCTAGCAACTGGGTCAACCACACCTCCTCACTAAGATAGGATTTTCCATCCATTCCTTGCTCAGAGTTCACTGAAAATGTTCTAGAATCACTTCTAAGCTAAAACTCCTGGCAAGGAATTTTTAGGTTAAGTTAGGAGCTCTCTGAGAGGATAGGCCTATTTCACAAAAATGGCCGCCAAGACCGGGAGTAGGGTAAACTTTTTTCCGGTGAAAGCCTAGAAGCATAGACAGGCTAGGAGTTGGAGTCGGAGGACAAAATAATGCCGAGACTATTGCGTACCTTTTCAACCCAAAGAAGAAACAACCCTATGTATCACTTAACGGCTTTCCGTGTTTTGCTGGGTTTCATTGAACAACTGGGGAGAAGTTATATCACGCCAGACACAGACGGCAAAAAGACATGTGTGAAGGAGGAATTGTTATCCGATTTGCACGTCATGCACTTTTATTTATTATGATTAACTGTTGGCAAATTAAAATTGTTTGTAGAAGTTGTTTTCTGTAACTTTCTTTTTTCTTTTCCTGGGTTCGCTTTGCCATAACGTTACCTGCTGTTTACTTGTGCAATCAAGGGCAGCTGAAGCATTTATTAAACGTGTAGAATACTTTCCAAAACATTACATATAGTATTATAAATTCAGACGTTTGTGATATAAAAAAATAAAACATCTTAGAATAACTTTTAAAACAGAGTGAACACGGAGCAGTTTTCCCCGTGAGCGGGACTGGAAAACCCGGAGTGGATCAGAAGCGGAGTGATAACAGAACGCTTAGAGTGCAGAGAGGAACGTGCTTTTGCCCCAGTCCAGGCTTTGATTACATCCCTCTAAGCAGGGTGAACACCTCGACCCATTCAAACTAAAATGAAGACATTTATTACACTATTTGAGAAATGTGAGCATATTTACGGCCTTAAAATTATGACAATTGAATTTAAGACATTGGGGTCAGTGGGGGGAACCCTGATATTGACGGAATTCCGTCCTCCGAGAGTCTCGTAGCGACGGAGAACTTTAATCCCTGCATGTATATTATGAAGTGTACTGAATATAAAATTACATACATTATATATATGTAAGTATATTGTCTCTCACATTTTTAAATATATGGAGATGACTTATGTATTTTTCAATATATTCTAATATATTAACACCATATATTATTCTGTAGGCTATATTTTCAAATATGCTGTGAAACCATTCATGTATAGGGATATTTTCTTTTTATAAGAGGACCCCCAGACAGTAAAATGTGATTTTGTAACATCATGATTTTTTTAAAACATGTAATATCACTCACTTCATTCATGTTTTTAGTCTAACCATTTTTTGTATTATTTGCCTTAATGGACAAGTTCGGTATTTTACACTTAAAGCCCTGTTTCAAGATCATTTCTGATTAAATAGATCGGTTAAGATTAAAAATTGGACACATGCTGCTGTCCCGAGACATTTCGGTTTCTGTGGTCGCCCCACTTTAGATTTTAAACTTTAGTTTACAAAGACGTGAAACTCACCGAGTGGTCAGGGGTGTTGATATGCTCTCAAAAAAATTGCTGCAAAAGATGCTTTCCAACAGGTTTTATCGTAGTTTTTGTCCAAGTCAAGTCAAATGGAGTCGGACAAAAACAAAAATTTCTCGGGACAGCAGCATGTGTCCAAATTTTAATCAACCGAGCTATTTCATCAGAAACCGAACTTACCCTTTAATTTCATTATTAGTACTAGCAACGTTAGGTCGAATTCACTGTAAAGATGTGCAATTGTTAATTTCAATTCATGGTGGTAACATGAAAAATGAACCATAATCTAGTGGAAGATTGCTGCAGTCTCCTGGACAAACTAACACTTAATAACATGAGATTTTAACAACTACTAGGCCTACATTTCACTCATAGCCTACAATCAGTTCAATGTATTTATTTATTTTGTTTAGATATAGTAAGTAGCCTATGAGCTTAGTCATCAAGTGTCATGCCATTTAAATGAATGGAACTTTTATATGGCAAACGTCAAGAATTTGTAACCTTTGTCCAATTTCGATATTTTTACAGCTCCCAAACTATCAACAAAACGGACAACATCTGCTATTCTTACTTTTGTCAGATATATGAATGACTGAGAGAGAAAACCATAGACAGTAAAAGAAAACAAGTTGTTCACAGTCCATTTGAGAATGAATGGCGATCGTAGCGGGCTGCGACGCGACCAGAAGGATCGCTACCCTACTTCCGGTCTCGGTCGCCATTTTGTGAAATAGGCCTATTCTCAGAATCTTTAGGGATACGGGCCCTGGGCCCGTATTCATAAAGAATCTTAATGCAAAGAGTAGCTCTTAGTGTCAAAATTCTAAGAAAATTCTTAGAAATGTGGGCGTTTACTCTTAAAATTAAAGAAAAAAATCCTAGTAAAGAAAAAAGTAATTCAGAAAGCATCTTAACCCTTAAAAGAGGTCTTAAGTTCAAAATTGTTAGGAGTACAGATGAGGACTTTTAAGAGGCTTAAGAGTTTCTTTAGCAGGGGAGAAAATGACAGAACGATGAAGAGGAGAAGAAATGTGATGCAGACAATAGATGACAGTGAGTTAATAAGACGCTATAGATGAGATCGTGCAGGGATCATGTTTGTGAGTGATCTTATAGAGACACGCTAATATCTTAGCACAGGAATGCCATACTGCCAGAAATTAAAGTAATCACTACATTAAGATATTTGGCAAATGGGAAAATGCAATAAAGCAGCAGAGATGATTTGTGTCTGTCACTACCTTCTGTAAGCAGAGTGATCACACACAGATTAAAGCACTTTCAGAACCTCTTATTGTGTCGCAGTTCATTAATCCTGGGTACACACCAAAAGATAATCGGCTGATTTTGGGCCGATTTCCCCCCTTCCGACAATCCCAGCTATGTCCCGATTATCTTGATGGTAGGCTACAGATTATTTTATCAGATTTTCCTGTGGTGTGAGGTGTGTTAAGAGTGTACGAACCTGCTCGGAAGAATGTCGGAGCCGCCCCGATCGCGAATCGTAAATATTCAACATGTTGAATATTTACGATCAGAAATCCTGATGTGTGGGGGGGAACCCCGAGGACAAACGTGCGCACGTTCTGGAGATTATCACAATATCCAATCAAAAAGCGAGATGATTGAAGACGGAAGCATAACAAACGCAGTCATGGCGCTGCACAAAGTGAAATTGATATAGACAGCAGAGATGGAGGATCAGCTTGTTGATTTGTGGCTCAGAAAATGTAATTAGCTCAGTATAAAAAAAACATTCCATACGTGTGTACCAGTACATATGGTGTGTGTGTGTGTGTGCGTGCATGTGTGTGTGTGTGCGTGCATGTGTGCGTGAGAGAGAGAGAGAGAGAGAGAGAGAGAGAGAGAGAGAGAGAGAGAGAGAGATTGTTTTACTATAGGCGTATTGAACATTTGTATAGCCAAATAAATACTATAGTTAGAATTATTTTAGCAAAACTGGTTTATTTGTGGTCATGGTTTAACTACAATATCCATGTTTTAGTTTTTTATTTGTAGTAAAACCATTGTAAATTTTGAAAAAGGGGAGAGAGGCAGGGCCAGTGTGTGTGCATTACCACAACCTTCATCTGAGATGTTTACTAAATTCACTAAATTCCCGCCATCTCCACGATTTCACCCAAACCCTTTTCTTTTTTTCCGTGGATTTTCTGTTAAAATCATTCCAAACACTATAATCGCAATTTTTTCCTGCATATCGTCTGCCATGCTTATTCTGAAGTCTCTCGAGATTTTGAGAGATTTCCTGTGTTCACAGTCTAGACTCTGGTTGAAAATCTGTTAGTGTGTGGTGTGCTGTCTTCGTCACATCATGACACACCACACACTATAGGGGCAAAACGGTTAAATTAGGATTTTTTCTCCTCATGTTTGTGGTCTATCACATTTTGAAAATCCTATAAGATGTAAAAAATCTTTTGGTGTGTACCCAGCATTAGTTTCCACTGGACATTCCCACCTTGCAGGCTCAAAAACTGCACACATATATTTAAATGCACATAACTATATAATCAATTATTAATGCGCACGTGAACGCCATCAGCGTTTATCACAGGTTCGCGTTTGAAGTCTGTTTAGAGAGAACGGCGTCGTTTTAGCGGCCCCTAATTTAATAACAAATGATCAGTTCGACGGAAGTGAATCAATCAAAACTAACATTAGCTGGAAACAACATTATTCAAGAACCACTATATAACCAAACCATTCTTTGTTACCTTAAATTATATGTTTATCTCTGTAAAGCTGCTTTGAAACAATCTACATTGTTAAAAGCGCTATATAAATGAGGATGACTTGACTTGACTTGACAAGCAGGAGAATGAACCGTTAATAAGTTGTACTATAAGCTCCCACGTCTGCTTCTTGCCCCGTGCTGCGACACCCGGCCCGAATTTGACTTTAATGATGGCCTAGTGTTCATCCAATAACTGGGCTAACAGTAAACACTGTTCTTCTGTCCAGCTGGGCTTTCTCGTCTGTCTTGTGTTTTATTCCATGTTTGCTATATTAAAACCAACATTAAAACCACCACTTAAATAGACAGCAATCAGTGTAATTGGAAAGAGTGGAGCAATTTTTATCATTCTAAGCCAATCAAATACCTTATAGGAAATTAACAGCATGGCAAAAAAAAAAAAAAAAAAAGGATTTATATACAAATATAATGTGTGTGTGTGTGTGTGTTTGTTTGTGTGTGTGTGTGTGTGTGTGTGTGTGTGTGTGTGTGTGTGTGTGTGTGTGTGTGTGTGTGTGTGTGGTGTGTGTGTGTGTGTGTGTGGTGTGTGTGTGTGTGTGTGTGTGTGTGTGTGTGAGTGAGTAGACTCTATACTTAAAATCGCTCATTTTTTTTCCTTCTTGGACAACCAATCAGTCTTCAAAAGATTGTGTCATACAGCAGGGCCGTGCACAGGGGGGTGGCCCGGTGGCTAGAGCCACTGCCCCTCTGCCCTCATCGACTGAAGTGCCCCTCTTCCCCACCCCCACTAGCCTGGATGCCAGCCCGAACCCCGCCCACAACATTTTTTGGTCGGGAAGTTCGGTCTGGACTCGATCCATTGAGGAGTAATTATGATCAGCCAAAAAATGGTCGGACCAATCAAATTGCCAGGGCGGGCTTTATACGATGATGGACAGATAATCCATCCAATAACGTAATCATCACGTCCTCAAACGTATTTTTTCTTTCAAAAATGCTTTTCGTGTTTGCATGCAAGTAGGCCTACTCCGCGAATGCTTAAGTTCTTTTTGCAACACCGGCAAAGATTGTTAACAGTCCTTATTTTTTTCATACTTTTTCCAGAGTTCTGTTTGATAACTATGTGTTGCTCAACATACGTCACTTACTGCGTTCCTCTGATTGGTTGTCGGTCTATCCAATTGAGTGCAGAGTTGTTGTTTTTCCTGGTTCGGTTAAGACACGCCTCATAATCAAAGCCCTATGGACCAGTATCAGACTCATGTTCTGACCAGAATATGAGTATGACGAAGTCAGGCTACACCCCCACCGCTCAGCTCAAAGCATTCCGCTGATTCCGCTAATCCTCTCCGGGTTTTCCCGCTCGCTCCGCTCATTTTAGATGTGCGTCGGGCGCAAGAGTCATTTATCCCGCCGGTATAATAGCAACAGCGTGGGGTAGGTCCCGAGACCCGCACACAAAGTTACTTGCGTTTTGCGCTTGATACTTGCGTTTCAGATCGTTAATATAGGGCGCTATATGTGTCTGCTGCGCTCTCTTGAAACTGAGAGTGAACACGACAGTTTACGAAAGCTGTCGCATTAATAACAGGCTATGCAAGACAGTGGCTGAATCTGCAAAATTATCATTTGGTATTTTGTTATTGATTTATGTCGTAATGTTTTGCTCTTGGTCTTTTACTAGTGCTAACAACTTGTACAACATATCCACGTTCTTAGAATTAGCTGCGTGTATAATCAAATCTGGCCATTGAAAAAGAAATCCCAATCATAAAAGATGAGGTTATTACAGTTTTTCTCAATTGCTTAAACACGTTTCTTGAAACTATGCCTCGTATTCTCAAAACAGTAAACACAAATCCATAACGTCTCACCCAGTTTCCCAAACAACCTATTTTCAGGTCAAAATGAAGCTCTACACTCAAAACCATTCACTCTTGCTGAAAAACCAAACTTTGCCCTCAGACAGGACACTCAAGCCCTCAAAATAACACACACCACAACATAGTCTAACACACTGGTGCAATAAATTCAAAACAACATTTCCAAAACTGGTAAGTTATGTTACTTGTGGTTCCCCTCCTCACAAACCTTTTCACATGATGAACAAAAGATACAACCAATGGATACATTGGCACATTTTTATTCATTCATGTACTACACAGTACAACACACACACACACACACACACACACAAAAAGTACTTTTACTGTAACTCTCACACATCCTTTTACAGTAACAGGAAAAAATGGAAACATACTGAAAATATCTGTATGCGAGGCAATTTGATGCATTTCTTTATTACAGTAGTACATATTACATAGTGCAACAGTAGATGTGGTGTCAAAGCACAGAGTACAGCACAAGTTACTGTACAGAGCAGTCTTACTGTAAGTACACCTACCTGTTTTCCTCCCTGAAAGTTCTGATGATGGAGGCGACGGTGAAGCGACTCAAATTAGGCTGTACTCGTTGCCCAGCCTCCCTCATAGTCATGCCATGGACAAGGACATGATCAACTAAAGTGGCTCTAATTTCATCCGAGACTGCTTGTCTCCTTGCCCTTCCTCCTCCTCCTCCTCCTCTCCACCTCCACCTCGTCTACCTCGTCCTTCACCACGTCCTCCTCTTCTTCTTCTTCCTCCTCCTCTCCCTCCTCCTTCACCACGTCCTCTTCCTCCTCCTTCACCACATCCTCTTCCTCCTCCTTCATCCTCTTCCTCCTCCTTCACCACACGCTCTTCCTCCTCCTTCACCACATCCTCTTCCTCCTCCTTCACCACGTCCTCTTCCGCTCCCTCCTCGACCACTTCCTTCATTTCTTTGTGGATCCATTGTTCCAAAACTCAAATGAACTGACTCTGGCACTTTTATGTATCTTGAAAGTTCTGATTGATGTGTGTTAAATTGTGACTCTTAGTGTTTTCACCTGGGTAATTGTGTGCTATTTGAGCTGAAACTATGCTGACTTGAGTGAACAATATTGAATGGTAGTGCTTTCTAAATGACCGCATGGTCTAGGCCAGTACTTCTCAAAGTCCGGACTCCGGTCCGGATCCGGACCCGGAGGGAATTCAATCCGGACCCGCCTCCATTTCGTATTTCAAGAGCACTAATTGTGTTAAAAGTGTGGATTTCCTACTTTGATAAACGCATGTTAAAATCATTTGTTTATTTTTTTAGATGGTCCGAAATTAAAACGAAGGCGAGATATTTAATGTTTTCCTCCGTGATTTAGTTGCCATGACATCCAGTAAGCGTATGACTTTTGACGTAATCAGGCGCAAATGGACTGGAAAAAAGGGGCGCAACGCGAGTACGCGACACTTCACCGCAGTAAGCGTTTGAATGGGTGTGGAGGATGTCATTGTCCAGGAAAAGAAAAGTTGATGGGGAAAATAGAGTTTTCAAAGATGATTGGACAGAGAGGTATGCGTTCACAGATATCCCAAGTCTCCCGGAAGTTCCAGGAGTCTCCCGCATATTGATAGCGGCTCCCTGATGCCCGCAAATTAGTTCAAATCTCCTGCAATCTAGAGCTCGCGAGCTCCAAACCGGCAGAGAGGGAGAGAGCGACCTTACGTGTGTGCGCAAATGTGCCTCATGCAGGGGCGTAGGAGCCATTATACGTTACATTATACGGACATTATAGTCATGTCCCCCCCACATTTCAAAATCTAAGTTTTGTCCCCCCCCCACTATTTCCCAAAGTAAGATTTTGTTTTGCATTGCCTGCCTATCTCTGCCGATTTCGGAGTCTCCAAATTAATCCATTCTGCAACTTTTAAATACATAATTCATTTTTTTTTTTAAACGGCCGTATTCTTCAGCTGTTTATGTCGTCAGTCAACCATGATCGCGCACCGCTCGCGCATGCATTCATGAATGTTCCTGGGAGATCCGTTGCACGGGATGTAGAAGCGCGCAAACGTTCAAGAAATGTACAAAAAGGTAAGGAAAATAAGACTAAATAAAAATTAAATAACCAAGACTAGGTTAGTAGGCTATTTTTCTCAGGAGATGTTTTGAGCATTTTACTTCAGACACCGGATTATCAGCAAACTGCCAAGAGAACTGCTAGCTGGCTACTCAAAATAAACTAGCAATCTATTCAGTCTGCATATTTGTGTTTGATCTGTGTGAATTACTTGAAATATAAGACTTGCTAGACCTACTTTTAGCTACCAAGCAACCTTTCCACAAGGGATAGATTGATTTTATTTTTCAATCTATCCTTGGGGGGTAAGCTCAGTGGTTAATGGAAATCAAATCAACCATTTATTTGAGTTAATCAGTACATGACCGATTAACAGTAATGTAAATGCTAAATGCATGTTGATACTACAACAATGCAAAGTATATGCTCTTAACCTTGCAGTTTTTCACATATCATGTAAGACTCAATTTCTTTGCACAAAACTCTCCAGAAAGTGGCATTTAATGGTTTATTTTTCAAAAAAAACAAAATTCCCGGGGGGCATACCCCCGGACCCCCCTAGCATTTAATGTCCCCCCCCAGGTTCAAAATTGCTCCTACGCCCCTGGCCTCATGGGTTGCCAACCGTTCCGTATAATACGTATTTGTGTAAGTTCAAAATAAAACGTATTATGAACTAAACAAATACATGGTTCATTTTTGGCAAAATGATCATGATAGCCTTTATATATCTGAGTGGTTAAGTCTTGTATATAGATTGAGCCTACTTTGCTATACAAATTTTTGTGCAACTTATAAAATTTTAAAAAAATATATAATGCAACTTTGCCTAATAAGTTGCATTTATAATGTGCTATAAAACGTATGAATTTCAGGGGTTATTTTTCAACATTTTCTTCCGTGGGGGCATGTCACTAGACCCTAACCCTAACCCGATTTGGACCTTTGAATATAGACTTTGAGAACCCCTGGTCTAGGCAATGAAATATTAAGGGATTTGTGTGTAGAGTTTTGCAGTGACAGTTCAACAATTCTGACTCATGTGTCAAAACAGGGAATAGTGTTTATAGTTTAGTGAAATGGGTGTGCTTTTTGATAAATGGCATTATGGTTTTGAAATTTTAGTTCAAAAGCCTGGTTATAGTGTTTAAGCAATTGAGAAAAACTGTAAGATCTTTCAGGACATGGAACCAAATAGAAAGGTTTTGCTCTAAAATGAAAAGGTAAATATCAAAATGTAAAACCGTAAATAGTTTCTGTTATTATCACCAATGTGTAATTGTGAATCATAAAAGATGAAGTTATTAAGATCTTTCAGGACATGGTACCAAATAAATTTTTTTTGCTGTAAATGGAACAGGTAAATATAAAAATGTAATACAGCAAATAGTTTATGTTATTATCAGCAATGTGTAATTGTGATGTTCTATTAAAACATCTACAATGAAGTCTAAAATGTATTAGACCGTGCGCTGTCTTCTCTTTTAATTGTATATTTTGTAATAACTGGATAATTTGTGCTAACAAGCAACCACCCCCGTTAGTGCCCCTTTTTTTGGTTTAGGCCACTGCCCCTCAAAATGTCTGTGCACGGCCCTGTCATACAGTACATAGCAAAGAGGTCAGCCCGCTCTCAGTTGCTCTCAGATCGTTCCCAAATCGCTCTTAAGCTAAGACTCCTATGTAAAAGTTGTTAAGCTAAATTAAGAGTTTTCTGAGAGGATTCTTAGAATCTTTTTGAATACAGGCCCTGGAGATTAATAGTTTTTTAGATGCATTAAAGTTACCTATCCTACCCAAAATAAAACACTGATAGCGGAAATAACTGCTAATGAAGTAAACGGGGCAATTATTAAATTCAAATCTAATAAATCCCCACGACCGGATGGATTTAATGTGGTATAGAGCATTCCAAAAGGAACTAATACCTATCTTGGTCCATACTTTTAAATGGGGTTTAAAGAAAGCGATAGCTTTCCCATCTTGGAAGGATGCTGTTATCTATTATTCCAAAAGAAGGCAAAGATAATTTAGAATGTGTAGACCTTTATCGATATTACATGTTGATTATAGAATGTTCACATCATTATGGCCAGAAGAATGGAAGAATTCCTGCCCAACCTAATGAATCAAGATCAATCCGATTTTATCCGTCAGTGCCAGACACAGGACAATGTTAGGCGCACACTGCAAGTTATGAATCATATCAGGAAAAATAAATTACAATCAATGATACTACGTTTAGATGATGAAAAATCCTTTGATTCAGTTAGCTGGACCTATCTTTATAAGGTTCTATGCAAATTTGGCTTTCATGAAGTTATAATTAGAAGTATACAGGCACTTTATGATACACCAACTGCAAAGATAAAGATTAGGCCTAATGGTTATTTATCAAAGTCATTTACATTGGAAAGAGGCACTAGGGAAGGATCCCCATGGTCCCCTCAATGATTTACACTCTATTTGGAACCCTTAGTACAAAGCATCAGACATGATAAAACAATCCAAGGCATCAGGATAAAAGGAGTGGAACACAAAATTCTGCTATGCAGATGATAAACTGACCCAAGTCTTTACCTCAGCTCATGAAACAATTTCACAATTCTGGCCCTGTCTCTGGATATAAACTAAATATTGATAAAACAGAAATAATTTCATATAATTATAATCCCCCTGTAAATATTAAAAATACATTTTTGTTAAAATGGCAAACAAAATCATTTAAATATTTGGCTATCCATTTGATGAAAAACATAGAAAAATTACAAAGAAAGAATTTTGATCCACTAACTGTAAAAGTCAGAGAAGATTTATCCAAATGGAATCTAATTCCTTTTTTTAGTTTTAGCTCAAAGATTGAAGCAATTAAAATGAATGTATTACCAAATTATTTTTACCTATTCCAATGTCTACCTGTAGAAATTACCGGAAAACAAGTCACAGAATGGGATAAAAGGTAGTATGAAGCCCCCCCCCTTTTTGTTTTCCTCCCGCTCCCTCTTTTTTTCAGCACTGCTTGGGTTGCTTCGGTTCATTTTTACTCTGTCTACTACTCAGTACACTCTGTCTGTCAATCACTTCTTTTTCTCTGTTAGTTTTTTGGCGCATTACAGCCTTGTCACTTTCGCAGATGCGCAGTAAGTGAGATAATGGAATAGTCCAATGTAGTGAGGTGGGGGGCCCCCTCCTGTCTCCTGTCCTGTCTAATTATTTTATGCCATTTTTCGCAAATGGAGTTTTTTTAAAAATATATAATTTGCGAAAAGTAAAAAAAAAACCTTAAGCATAAGTTAATGGGGCATTTTGGGGGCCCCTAGGTAGCTTGGGGCCCAAGGCAATTGCCGACCTTTGCCTAATTGTAAAGTCCGCCCCTGCATATACAGTAATGTAACGTTAAGTCAACGGCGTTCATAAACACGCTGAAAATCGATTATGCGTGTTGATAGCACGCCAAAAATGGAAATACGAATTGGCGTGTCATACATACGCCATTTCATGAGATCAGTCTGGGCAAGGAACAAAGCCCAGAGTACACTTTAAAACATTGCAGCTCCCAAAGGATAAAGGAGTGTGGGCTCTTCCCTCATTAAAGGACAAGTTCGGTATTTTACACTTAAAGCCCTGTTTTAAACTGTGGATGTAATGAAGCAAACATTTTGGGAATGTCTACATATTCAAGAATACTGGAAAGAAATACAGGATGGTCTTGAACATCTTTATAGAGGAGACATACCTCTACAATGCAAATGACTGTATTTTGGTTGTGTATGTCCAGATATAGTAGCAGCAGATAATAAATACCTGATGGGTGTGCTTTTGACAGCCAGTAAGAAGGCAATCACACGCAAATGGTTAAAACAAGAGAGACCAACATTAGATGACTGGATAGATGTGACCATTGAGATTTATAATGATTGAAAAGATAACTTTTTTTGTTAATTTGAAGAAAGATGTTTTTTCTGGAAAAATGGAGGAAATTGAGTTATACTTTGAAACAATTGAACAAACCTGTAGTACAATTTATATTTAAAACACATTAGGTAATTGTACATACCTGTATTTGTAAATACACTTTGTGATTGCATTGAGCACTTGATGTAACCTTAAATATACTATATGATTGTACTCAAATGAATGATCAAAATAAACACAAAAAAAGGATGATGAAATAAAGATGAAAGTTAGTCTGAAGATCAGTATTAAGAACATAGTAAATGAAATATGTCTGTATGTTATCCTGTTGTTTAACTGCACAGCTCAACATCACACACACAGCTAGATCTTCTTCATACGGGGTTTAGAGGCTCACATAAGGAGAAATCTGATTTATATTGATTTTGAGTGTTGATAATGTCACCGCCCGGAGTCAGGGATCGTCTCTTCTCCTCAAAGGCACATTCTCCTCTGGGTTTTTTTTCTGAAATAAAACGTACAAGACAGATCATATTAAAGAAAAGCTTTGCTTTTATATATAAAGTAAGGTGAGTTGATTTTGATGCATTATTAATGATGATAATGTTACACTGGATTCATACTTCTCACACTTTTCTTCACTGGCTTATTGATTTTAGAGGAGAAAGAAAACACACGAGACAGATCATATTAAAGGAAAGCTTTGCATATATATATATATATATATATATATATATATATATATATATATATATATATATATATATATATATATATATATATATATATATATATATAAACAATTTTTATATATAAACAAAGAGCGTGAGAGAGTGAGAGAGAGAGAGAGAGAGAGAGAGAGAGTGAGAGAGAGAGAGAGAGAGCGTGAGAGAGTGAGAGAGAGAGGAGGAGTTGATATTGAATGTATTGTTTGCCTTTAGATTTCCTAATATTACCAAAATCATTTACAATTATACACACACAGTGACAGAGTCTGTTCTGACAGAAATCAGAGTGTCATCATACGAACTCAGTCTTTCATCTAAATGTCTGACAGGGTTGATCGGAAATAACATTATTATTATACTGAAATATTTGATTTACTCACCGACTTCGACCCTGAAAAAATTTGTTGTAATATTTCCTCCTTCAATTTTGTATAGCATATAAATTCCAGCATCTGTGGGTCTGATCTTCTTGATGGTTAGTGATCCGGTCTTATGATCCAGCTCCAGTCTGTCTTGGAAAATTACAGCAGTAAATGGTGAGATATTCTTAGTCCCACTTGTGATTTGAGCTAACGGAGTCAATAGTCCAAACTTCCACTGGATGTGTTCAGCTTTCTTTGTGTCAACAACACCAGTCGGCAGTGTGACAGATTCTCCCTCCTTCACTGGCACTGGCTCTATTTCAATTGTCGGAGCTACACATACAGAGAAAAAGAACAGAAATCAGAAGAAGAAAATGAAGTAGTAAAAGCAACATGCAAATTCCTCCATACCCAAATACCTAAAAAGTACTCATTTTATAAATAAAATTAATGTACTTTCTCATTACACACACACACACACAACTAAATTATGGTATACATCTATAAACAAGTCAAATGGCCTCAATTCTCATGTTTGTTGTAAATGTGTGTGTGTTGAACCAATCGTATTCTCGGATTCGTGTGTGATCATCAGGATCAAGTTTATTGATCAAGTTTAGTGCAAAATAATTAAAACATTAATCAATACTTCTTTGATTTTAAAGTGATTTGAAATGAAACTGTGACTTTATATACAGCATAACAGATGACATTATACTTCAATACTTGTGCATATAATAAAATATAAGCAAATAAAACCCATAGTAATTAATTTAATTAATTCAGCTGATTTAAAATAAAATCATTATTTCCTAAATATTTGAGTTACTCACCAAAGACAGAAACACTGAATCTCTTTAATGAGCTCTCTCCCGGTCTGCTGATCAGTAGTTCATAAACTCCAGTGTCTGTGGTTCTGGTGACTGGGATGGTCAGAGATCCAGTGTGAGGATCCAGCTCCAGTCTGCTTACATATCTCTCTTCAGGATCATCAAGTCTGTCTCTGAATCTACCATCAGGAAGATCATCATGTAAAGTGAAACTATCAGCAGAGATTTTCCTTTCAGCAATACAAGAAGCTCTAAATATCCACAGTAATTTGTCGTCTTTATGTTCTTCATCAGGTTTTAGAGTGATAGATTCTCCTTGAATCACTGACAGTATCCTCCCTTTATCAATCCCTTCACATCAGCAAACAGAAACAGAGAAACACAGAACAGACATTAGCTGGAGAAGAAAAGCAATAAAAGCAGAAAGGAATAATATCAACATGATCATTCGCTCCACATTTATCACCTGCTCAATGATTGATCATTAAACCTGTAAACACTGAAGCACATTCAGTATTTAAACGAACACATTATCTGATACTTCAACATTATTCATAATCTGTGTTTTGTGTTGTATTCATCATTGCTTATTTTTTTTAATAAAATTATCTGCCAAATGTTTTTCATGTTGGGTAGTCAGAGGAGGAGTATTTTTTTCACTCTGATTTTAATCACAGTTTTTGTTTGATATGGTTGTTTATTATTTTAGCATCTGTGACTCTGAAGCTATTGCTCTGTATTTCCAATTATTTAAATGTATTTATATCTTTTCTATTAAGAGTTTCCATCTCTTTGGTATGAAAAGCATCATACACTACTCTGAACTAGTTTAAGCTGACCTTTGACCCTGACCAGATGAAGAGTGCACATAACCTGTGTGAAAGCAGTCAAACACCAGTCAGGAGACCAGATCATTATGATTGAGACACACGTCTACATAGTTATCTAAATGTGGGCATTGCACAGAAGTCTGTTGTTAAAGCTCATTATAAATACTGTATTTTAACACAAACCCAGACACCAACCCCAACAGAAAACTTCATGCATTTAAAAAAAAAAGAGTGGACTATATACATTTCATTGCCACACAACAATAAAATAGATGTTTAAAGTTGTATAAAATGCATTCAGAGCCCTTCATTCTAAAACAAAACCACAGGTCAGTGATCTTTTGAACCGTGATGGCGCCACGGATGCCTGCCTCGGCGTGGAGCTCTCCAGTTATTGTGTTGTTTTTGTTTGTTTGTCCTGTGTTTAGTCATTATTTTCCTATCAGTTTCACTAAAGACGACGTACTGGACATTAGGAAACACACACCAGAAAACTTCCTTACAGGTTTTGACTATTCGGACGTTTTGCTGGACATTTTCGTCGTAGGGGCAGCGGTGTTGTTCAAACGCGCGGTCAGACGCAAACGAGGGAAGCGAGCCGGCGCGCTGATCAAACTCCGCGAGTGCGGCCTGCGCACTGCACTCCCCAGTATTCATCTTGTGAATCGAGAGGTGGTGGATTGTGTTTTGGGGTGTAACGGTACACAAAAATCACGGTTCAGTACGTACCTCGGTTTTAAAGTCACGGTTCGGTACGTTTTCGATACAGCAAAAAGAAAGAAATGCCAGAGAAATTTCCTATTTGTTAAAGGGTACCTATTATGGATTTTTGAAAATTGCCCTTCATGTAGTGTTTAACATAGATCCAAGTGAACGAAAACATCTAGCCCGAACCTTGCTCTGTGTTCATATATACAACTATACCACAGAAGTATAGCCCGAACCTGCCTAAAAGGACTTTGACCTTGTTCTGTGTTCGTGTCATTTTGAAGATGATTGCTTCACAAACATAAATGCTATAAAGCATGGATTTGCGAGCCGGCTGTTAAACTGTAAAAATAATAGGTACCCTTTAAAAGAAAAAATATTTTTTAAATAAGTGTGAGTTTTCCTACATCTTGAAACTGTCATGATCCGGGTTCCTCCCTTCTCTGTCTCCCTCTTGTGGTCACACATTACATTCACTCTCTACACTTTCTCTTTTGTCTCATCAGGTTCAGCTGTTCCCGTTTACCTTAATCTCCCCTCACCTGTCTCTCTTTTCCTCTAATGCTTCCTACTATTTCTAACTCTCTCTTTCTCTGTGTTTTTGTCAGTTTATTGCAAACTATACGTGCAGATAACATTGCTCTTACCTCTCTCATCAAGAGTCGCGTCTTGTCCTGTACTGTCCTGTCCTGTGTGGTTCGTGTGGATGCTTCGCCTTGAGCTGGTAGATTCATCCGTTATCTTTCACGCTCACGTAACTCTGCCCTGCCAATTCAGACGCTGTGTTCCTGGCCAGACGCTGTATCCAGCCTACGTTACACTCCACGGGTCTCGTCTCTCTCTCGGCAGTCTGCACTGGGGTCTCAGCCTCGCCAAACGCGTGGCCGCGTTTCAAGTTTCCCAGTGACTATTTTCTACGTCCTGCAGTTTGTGTTCTATTTCTACATGTGAAGATTTCTGTTTGGACTGTTACCTGTGAATCCTGAGAAGATTTATGTTCCTTATTTAATTCAGTGATTCGTGCCTCATTTCCATTAAAGACTGTTATCATTGTGAAACTCGCTTTTGGTCCTCTGTTCTCTAAATACCGCAACAGAAACTTTCAGGTTTATAAAAGGGGGTCATCTTTGAAGGATGAACAAATAATGTTTTGGTCATCACATTAAAAATAGCATTTAAATATATATTTATTTATATAATATTTGAGTTTTGAAGTGCTAGAAAAAGATGTGTGAAGTACTTGAAAGCATTTCAATATTCCAGCCAAACTGGTTACAGTTACTATAAATCCATGGTGAATGTTGCTGGTCTGTGGAGTTAAAGTATTACTAGTTCATTCACGGCACAATGTTTCTCCTGGTTTCCATGTCAGCGCTGTTTGATCTAATAGAGATCTACGGTAAATAACAGAGAAATGTGAATGCTTCTCTAGATCTTGCAGCGATGTTATTACTTTAGTGATGAATTCAAATGTTTTCTTTACTGGATCTTTTAGCGCTGTGTAGTAGCAGTGTCGCTTGATCGAGATCGGCTCGCGCTGCACAGATGTTGCTGGTCCGAACTGATAAACGATCCATGAAGCACATAATGAGTAGCGCAGTTTCGTTCCACTTTCATTACGTTTGCCATTTGATGTTGCGCAACATTGTGGTGGTCGTGCCCTGTGGTCGCGCCAGCGCAAATTTTCTCAGCAGGAAAAATGGTCAGAGGAATCGTTCGGTTTGTGTGCGTACCGAACTGGAAGCCTCGAACTGAAACGGTTCAATACGAATACATGTACCGTTACACCCCTAGTTTTTACATTAACCAAAATTGGTGTTCAGATGTAACAACACTGAAGAAGATGTGCTCTACTAATTTAGAGGCCCATTCCATTAATTGCAAACCTTTCTAATTGCCACGGGAGTTTTCCTCTTTCATTCTCGTGAATGTGTACATCCCCCCAGACGCGTGTGTGAGCGCGGCGCTACAACAGCTGGCTGAACAAATAGCTGAAACGGAACAAAGGTACCCAGAGTCTCTTTTAATAATTTTGGGGATTTGAACAAAGCAAATATTTCCCGTGAACTTCCAAAATACAGACAGCACGTTACATGTCCCACAAGAGACAGTAATATACTTGACCACTGTTACACCACAATAAAGAGTGCGTATCACTCAGTCCCACGGGCAGCTCTGGGGCTCTCTGATCACTGTTTGGTTCATCTTATACCGACCTACAGGCAGAAACTGAAATCAGCTAAACCTGTAATAAAGACTGTAAAAAGAGGGACTAATGAAGCAGGGCAGAATCTACAGGCCTCGATTGCACTGATTGGACTGTTTTTGAAGCTGCTACCACCGATCTGGATGAGCTCACAGATACTGTAACATCATATAGCCTATCGGTTTCTGTGAGGATACATGCATTCCTACCAGGACATTCTGACACTTATGGTATCGATCACCCAGTGTGCTACTTCTCACATAAGTTCAATAAACATCAATTGAACTATTCTACGATAGAGAAAGAGACGTTAGCCTTATTATTGGCTTTGCAAAAATTGTATGTTTATGTGAGCTCAACTAATTTACCTATTGTTGTGTTCACGGATCATAATCCTAGTGTTTTTGAGTCATATGTACAACCAGAATCAGAGGCTTATGCGTAGGTCTTTGATAATTGATGTACTCCTAAACATTCTGGAAGGATAAAAAAAAAAAAAAAAAGCCGACGGGGTGTCATTGGTTGTTGCGTTATATCTTACCCAGATACAATAGTGCTATTTTCTGATTGGCTATAGCTCGACGAACAACACCAGAGGAGACGCGCTTGATTCCTGCCGGTTCCACAGTGAGAACGGTGCGGCCAGAGTTTTGGGCGCTGCGGCATATTAATTATATATCAAATAGTTGTTCAGCGTGAGAAATACAATGTGTGGCGGGAGAGCGTGACAAAAGACTGAAATGAGTGACTGTCACGCTCAAGAACCCGCTGAAGAACTCGGCTTTGTTTCTACATTTTTCTTTGATAGTTAGTTTAGAGGGACGACTGAAATTAGATATTATATTTACGTTTTGATTATTTCAATGATTTGGTTACACTCCTTTTTTCCTTATTTTGTTTTATTTCTATTTTCAATCATGTTGCTTACCTAATTTTTCATTCTTGGTGAATAAACGTCTTAAACGTTAAGTGACGTTTCCTGGTTGTTTTTTGGTTGTTTTTCCTGCCTTCACAGAGAGCCACAGTGTCTCACATAAATGTTACGTAAGCATCCGTTTTTACAACTTTAAACACGTAACATCATTCACTAATGATAAACCATGGTTTACTGGGAAACTCAAACACCTTCGTCATGCCAAAGAGGATGCTTACAGAAGGGGGGATACAATCTTGTATAACCAGGCCAGAAACAGACTGACAAAGGAAATCAGAGTTGCTAAAAGAGCCTACTATGAAAAGCCAGTTTTCATCCAACGACCCATCATCAGTCTGGACTGGCCTGAGGAACATCACCAACTACAAGTCACCTTCCCCCCGATCTGTGGACAATCAACACCTGGCTGATGATTTAAACTCATTTTATTGCAGGTTTGAAAAGCTCTCATTCACACCACACACCCGTTCTGATCTGCACTTCACACATCCACCATCACCTTCTGCACCCCCTCTCCCCCCTCCTGCCATTCAACCTGAGCTTAAGGTCTGTGTGGAGGACGTGAACAGAGTCTTCAAAAAACAGAAGACTAGGAAAGCCTCAGGCCCAGACGGCATCTCATCTGCTTGTCTAAAAGCATGTGCTGACCAACTGGCCCCGGTCTTCACGCAGATCTTCAACAGATCATTGGAGCTGTGTGAAGTTCCCTGCTGCTTCAAACGCTCCACTATCATTCCGGTCCCTAAAAAAACCCAAATCACTGGAGTTAGGCCCCATCCACACTACTACGTTTTCGTTTAGAAACGGAGACCTTTTGCTACGTTTGCACCTCTCGTACAGACTAAAACGGCAAAAACGAAGATCTAAAACGGAGAAGTTTAAAAACGCTGCAGACCCGTTTTTTGTTTTGAATCTCCGGAGGGCGTTTTAGTGAAGACGGGTCAAAACGGTGGACTTTAGAAACGATGACGCAGACGCTCGCGCTCGGCTCTCTGATTGGGTGTCATCAGTCATGACGTATCCTTCCCTGATGCTGTAACGTTAACTGCCTACATGCGCCGGAGGCAAGCTATTATTCCAGTGATCTCTGACAATTCCAATGCCGCGTGCAGCGGTGGTATCGACCGTGCATGGAGCGTCGGTTTTGGGTTAAGCCGGGAAGAACCAGCGCATGGTGGGATCATTTTATCAATGAAGTTGTGTTGTGTTTACACCGGCACGCGCATGCCCAGTGTAGGTGAATGGCCACGTGAGCCGCGTTTTCAGTCGTTTTAATGTGGACGGAGATCGCAGCTAAAATGCTGGTGTGGACGGAGATCATATTCGTTTTAATTCTCCGTTTCTAAACTAAAACGCAGTAGTGTGGATGGGGCCTTAATGACTACAGACCTGTCGCTCTCACGTCTGTGGTCATGAAGTCGTTTGAAAGACTGGTGTTGGCCCACCTAAAGGACATCACTGGACCCCTGCTGGATCCTTTTCAGTTTGCTTACAGAGCAAACAGGTCTGTGGATGATGCAGTCAACATGGGACTAGTGTTGTCACGATACTAGAATTTCTAACTTCGATACGATACCTTGAAAAATATCGATATTCGATACCATTTTCGATACCACAGAGAAAAAAACTGCCACAATATTAAGGGGGATTTTTTTTTATTGAAAGCTAAATAACAAGTCTAGAGCATGACAATGAGGTATATTTTACATCAACAAAAATGTCCTGAGTTCTATTTGTTAATATTTTTTAATTGGACCAGAGCTAACATGATCCGTTGTATTTTTATTACCTACTGTTATCAAAGGTTAAAATATACTGTAACATAAAAGCACTTAACAGTATCAAATTGGAGGATAGAGTGTCAGTTATGTATAATAATAAGATTAAACGTTCAATTTTCAGTTAAAGGCATTTCATTATTGAATTCAGAGATGCCATTGTCTGTTTAGTTTAATTGGTATCTGTGTAATCAAATTGATGATAATCACTAATGAAGGCAAATTGCAGAATTAAATAATAAATTTTGAATAAAGTTAAATAGGCACAAGCTAATTTACATTTGACCACAGTTACAATATTTACTTGTCTAAGATTCCTCAGTCAGATTATGTTAACTTTAAGAAAACGGTGAAAAAACTAGACAACACAGAGAAGAGTTACAGTGTTTCCTTAAGGATTTTTATTAGCAGTGGGGGCAGGTCTGTCCAAACAACAAACACCCCTGATGCTGAGCATATATGCTGCGAAATGGTACCCCTGGAGCCTGTTCCTTAAGTCTGTTTTCACCTCTAAAATATATTTTTTTTTTAAAATGAGTGATGTGAGGGATATTGATATAGTCAAACAATCACAGTGTGAAGCGTGTGTCCGCTAGAGATGCGCGGATGGGCTATTATTTCATCCGCAACCGCATCACAAAACTCATCATCCGTCCGCCATCCATCCGCACCAACGTTTTTGACCAATTTTCAAAACCGCACCCGCCCGCCATCCGCTGATTGGGCGATACAAGGCGCTGCTGATGACAGCCGCGAGACTAGAAACCGCCCGCCACCCGCCCGAATTTAATTAAAATATTTTTTCCCGTCACGTCATCCGCCCGATCCGCGGTTTATCCGCGGAGTCCGCGGCTATAACCGCCAACCGCGCATCTCTAGTGTCCGCGCTATTATCCGACATGCCTGCTCGCGGTGTGTTTTTAATGCGTGTCTGCGCTATTCTCCGACATGCTCGCTCGCGGTGTGTAGCCCGTGTCCGCGCTATTCTCTGACATGCCTGCTCGCGGTGGGTTTTTAATGTGCGTCCGCGCTATTCTCTGACATGCTCGATCGCGGTGTTCTTTATCAATCAACCAAAGCCGGTCGCGGGGGCGCCACACTCGCCATCTTTCCGTTCACTTCCCTTTTGCTATAACCAGAGCGAATGAGATGAGTGGGTCATGTGTGGTGTTTGTCAACGCGCCTTTGGAGAGAAGTGAAAGTGACCACTCGGCTAGTATCGATACTTCCGGAAATTAGTATTGGTATCGTTCAGATATTTCAGTATCGATATTTATCGAAATATCGATATTTTTGACAACACTACATGGGACTGCATTATATCCTGCAACATCTCGACAGACCTGGGACTTATGCAAGGATCCTATTTGTGGACTTCAGTTCGGCCTTCAATACCATCATGCCTGATCTTCTCACAGCCAAACTGACCCAGCTCTCCATTCCATCCTCAATCTGTCAGTGGATCTCCAGCTTCCTGATGGACCGGCAGCAGCGAGTGAGACTGGGGAAACTCACATCCAGGACTCTCCCCACTGCTCTTCTCCCTGTACACTAATGACTGCACTTCTAAAGAGCCCACTGTCAAGCTCCTGAAATTTGCCGACGACACCACTGTCATCGGTCTCATCCAAAACGGTGACGAGTCTGCATACAGACTGGAGGTTGAACAGCTGGCTGTCTGGTGCAGTTATAACAACCTTGAGCTGAACACGCTCAAAACAGTGGAGATGATCGTGGACTTCAGGAGGAACAGCCCCAGCACCCCCCCCCCCCCCCCCCCACTCACCATCATGAACAGCACTGTGGAAGCAGTGGAGTCATTCACGTTCCTGGGCACTACCATCTCTCAGGAACTGAAGTGGGACAATCACATTGACTCCATTGTGAAAAAGGCCCAGCAGAGACTGTACTTCCTTCGCCAGCTGAGGAAGTTCAACCTGCCACAGGAGCTGCTGATTCAGTTCTACTCAGCCATCATTGAGTCTGTTTTATGCACTTCCATCACTGTCTGGTTTGGTACAGCTACCAAATCAGACATCAGGAGACTACAGCGGACAGTCTGCGGAGAGGATTATTGGTGCCCCACTGCCAACCCTCCAGGACCTGTACTCTTCCAGAGTGAGGAAGAGAGCAGGTAAAATCATCACAGACTCCACTCACCCTGTAAGTGCAATACTCCCACTGTTTAGTGCAATATCTCCTAAACTCAGGTGATATTTATATGCAGATTTATTTACGATATTCAAAACACTGTAAATATGTTCATAATCCGTAAATCTGTAAATGTTTATTCTGACTAAACCCAACTGTGATACTTTTATTCTCATTTGTATATATTTATTTTTTATTTAGCTTTTATTCTTATAATTTGTATTACTATGTTTCTTGTTGTATATGTGACCAGTTACGGAAACTAGGGACACAAGTCGGTTCTGGGGCATTTTGAGTTATTCACAGATTCTGAAAGTGTAGTCTCCAAGCTTTCCAACGATGTGTAACACATGGAAATCTGATAATATTTTGAGAAGTTGTGGCCATTTGAAGGTAGGCACTCAAAAAAAAAAAAAAAAGTTAAGATAACAGCCTTTAAAGATGTGCAGTTCTCACCTCTCTCTGCTGCTGGGAGTGACAATAGGGCTCATTTACATCGCATTTAGATAAGCCATACCCTCTGTAAAGCTCCCCCCCCCCCCCCCCGTGCTTTACAGCTTTTTTTCTTCCCTGAGCCAGCTAATAACAATAGGTAAGTATTGGGAAGGTCTAAACAGACTAAACATGAGATAACGTGTAGCCTACGTGTTCTTAGAATGAACAGAAAACGACAAACTTTAATGTTTATGGAAACTCACCCCCAGGACCGACGAATGCACTTCTGCCGCTCTAGGCGAAAAACAATTGTGCTGCCCCTCTCTTTGCAACGTATACCAGCAACAACACACAAAGACCAATATGCCATACATATAACGCAAAACCAGCAACAACACACAAAGACAAATACGCCATAGGCCTACATATAACGCAAAACCAGCAACATCACACAAAGACCAATATGCCATATACATATAACGCAAAACCAGCAACAACACACAAGACCAATAAGCCATAGGCCTACATATAACGCAAATAGTGCGCAACGCGCGTGTGCCCAAATTGTCAACAATATTAAAGTTTATGCAGGAGGCAAATGCCTGCTGGTATTTTTCTTTAAGCAGTCATGACAGGAATTTTCCAAATAATCACATTTCACCTCCTCAAATTACTGTTGCAAATCTCTTTACATCACTTTCTTATGTGCGTATACACACACAAATGAAATGTCCGCAAGCACATTATATCATCAGCAGATTCAGCATCTTAAATAATGACTAAAGAGCAAATAAAGCTTAACTTACGTTTCAGAAACACGCATGGCAGGCCTTCATCGCAGCAAAGGTCTTAACTGCATCCTCTATTTCGATTCTCTGTGCCAGTTCATGTTCTATGGAGATTGTTGCCAGTCCATTAAGTCTGTTCCCTGTTCACAAAACGTTCCCCATTCAAAGCAATCGGGATGTCACATATGAAACAGCCAGCCAGCGTTGTCAGCGAGCCGAGCCGCCGTATTCAAGCACCGAGGGCGCGCGTGCCGCGCCCATATACCTCCGGTTCAGTTTCCCGAGCCCACAAAGTGCGGCGAAAACATTTTCGATGTAACTGCCACGGTTCAGCTCGTCTGCGACAATCTTTGCGGCGTCCATCTTCATTGAATTTTGATATCATATTGAGCCGGCTTAGAGCGCTGCATAATAAGTAGCCACGCTGTTGGGGGGCGGGGGCAAAGGCGCGGGCGGCTATTCAGTATGGAAATACACACAGACAATGACATGCCCCTACTGCATGCTAGAATCCCCGAAAAACAAGCCGATTTCAACCTCAAAATGTACGCTTTTAAATATACCAATACTGTTATCTCAAACATGGAGAGGATTCTTCATGATCTCAACTAACAGATTCTGCAAAAAAGCGGAAATCACAAATTTTGGAAAAAAACGCTTGTTTCTCATTTTGCTTGCAAGTTGTGCTGTGTCCCTGGTTTCTGTAACGGGTCACATATGTATATGTATATGTGCAGGGCCGGCTTTGCCGACAGGCGACACAGACGGCCGCCTGGGGCGCCATCTGCTGGACGGGGCGCAAAATTTCAGAATAAAAAAAAAAGTTAATTAAATGTTATGAAAGCTGCGCACACGCTGTACAATTTACTGTGCACTGTCCACACACTGCTTGTATTTGTCCATTTCTCGATTATACAATCCTAAAAAACGACTTACCGGTATTCATTCTGACTGAAAGGCAGCTGTCAAACTCACACGCGTTGCTCAGCAATCGGGAGTGGCGCGAAAACATCTGACAGCTGGTTTTAGCACTTTAAATGCGCTTTAAACGCCCCTTGGCGGTTGTAGGCTATAAATGATCATATGTGACCCTGGATGACAAAACCAGTCTTATGGGTCATTTTTTTTAATTGTGATTTATACATCAAATGGAAGCTGAACAAATAAGGTTTCCATTGATGTATGGTTTGTTAGGATAGGACAATATTAGGCTGAGATACAACTATTTGAAAATCTGGAATCTGAGGGTGCAAAAAAATTTATACATTGAGAAAATCACCTTTAAAGTTGTCCATTTATGTTCGCGATTGTGCTGCATTCACTCACAAAAACAAATGTTTTATACATTTAAGGTAGGAAATTTACAAAATATCTTCATGGAACATGATCTTTACTTAATATCCTAATGATTTTTGGCATAAAAGAAAAATTGATAATTTTGACCCATACAATATATTGTTGGCTATTCCCACAAATATACCCGTGCTACTTAAGACTGGTTTTGTGATCCAGGGTCACATGTATTAAATAATCTTTATTATGAAAAGAACACCCAAGCCATCGGGATCGGCTTTCCGAAAACGAAGGAAGGAGGAGAAAGAAAAACGGGCCCAAAGCAGAGGTATACAGTCACAGCCAGTGGTTAAATTGGGCCAGGGCTCAGCCCCGGGCCGGCACATAAGCCTGCCAGTGGCGCAAAAAGTGGGTATACCGGTATGTGTAGCGGAGTAGGCGCCCTCATAAGATTTCATCATAGAATTTTGACAGGGGTCCCCCCTCCAATAATATCGCGAGCGGGCGTGGGCGTCGTGAGCGCTGAGCGAACAGGCACGACTAGTGAGTTGTCGTCGAAAAAGATGGATAAAGCTAAAAAGCGGCCGGGGGCTAAAATAGTAATAGCCCATTTGTTTTGTTTTGTTTTGCTTTATCGGCGGCGCTGGGTTTTTATTTTATGGGTATTATCATGGGATTAATATTATAACTATTATTATGTAATGTAGAGTAGACAGACACTAACTAAAAGAGGTTTGAATTTTCAATCAATCCCGCCTAGGGCAACCAAAGGGCTAGAGCCGGCCGTGTACATAGACATAATATAATACATAGACGCCCTATTGGCCGCTGGAGCGCACGTCAACGGCGCCGCCATATTGGGGATGGAAACTTTCCCATACCTCTCATACTGGGAATTGAGAAAAATGCCTGTTTTGTGCGCTGCTTGGGGCTGTACAAGTCGCCACACAATTGAAAACAGCTTTCGAGGAATTATCTTTCACAGGCAAGACTGAACGTTTGTTTTTTGGTTGTATTTGGTCATGATTTAATTAGTAATAGTAACGTTCAGAGGTTAAATTTAAAAATACTACTGTTATTGTGTCACGAAATGGAGTTTTAATAGTTTTTCAGTCGACAATGTAGTTGTTTAAAGCTTAAATATGTGGTTTGTTGATAAAGATAGCACCTATTTAAAAATTTGATCTGACGGTTTCGGAGTTAAGATGCGATCACCGGGCGCTCAGCGCACATTAACCCAGCAGAGGACAGCCTTACCTCGGCGAGTGCTTCTGAAGTGTGCCGCCGGCTCGGATGTCTCTACTCTAGTGATTAAACATGAGATATAATTCGTCTTGTGTAGGCCTATATCTAACGGGCGATCTTAGGTCTCATTAATCTATAAATGGTTCCCTGGTAAATCGTTTTGGCTGAGGGCAAAGTGAAGTTTCATAACTTTATATTTAGGCTTTTTTAACGTTGTATCCTGCTGTATGTTTGACTGAAGCTACTTCTGTTATAATGGCTATTACTGATCAATAAAACTGAAATTTAACAAAGAGTTAAATATTAAATATAAGTCACTATTTAACTTATTTTTTATTGTGTATATTCTGTAATTGATATTTCTTATTCTATTGCTATTATTATAGTATTATTAATAAACCATATGCTATTATCAATATTTTTATGATTGTATTATTGTATGATAATATATAATTATACTATTCATTACTATTGTATTTGCTGTATACTATTTGTTTATTTTATTGACTAAACTATTTACTATTACTTCTCACAAATGTTATATACTGCATTGCACAGTAGTTGTACCATAACATATGTATTAGCATAAAGGATCCATCAGTTATCTTTGTTATTGCTCAAATCTGGTCAATCACAGAAAATGCTTTTTCCACAATAAGAAAACTTAAATTATATCTCAGTATGGGGGTCTTCACCATTCTTATCCAAGAATAAAAAGCCAGATACATGACAAGTCTGAGCTTTGACCATTCTTTATTAAAACAAATATTTTACAAGTGTAACTATTGAGATTTTAAATAACTAGAGATGGAACTTTTTGTACACCACATACAAACCACTGAAATCGGTTGATAAATATAAAAACAGTTTTTGTTTTTATCCAGAAAAAAACGCAGCTCACCCTTGATTACAGCATTACAGTGCAGTCTTGCCCTCCGCAAAATGGCGGACCCGTTGACGTATCGCAGCAACGTTCCAAAGTGGCCAATAGGGCGTCTATGTATTATATTATGTCTATGGCAGTGTATATGTGCACTGGTAGCCTCAGTACCAAAACAAATTCCTTGTGTGTGGAATAAAGCTCTTTCTGATTCTGATTTAATATCTGTGTATTGATTATGTTTCTTTTTTACCCTGCTTCTATGAGCAAAACTACAACACAAAACACACATACACATGTAATATTTTTGAAACATGTGTAAGGACTGAGCGTAGGGTGGATCCTTGCAAAAGTCCCAAAGCCTTCAGCCCCAAAAAGCCTGGAATGTAAATTAACACACACACACACACACACACACACACACACACACACACACACACACACACACACACACACACACACACACACACACACACACACACACACACACACACACACACACACTTACCAGTCAAGAATAACAGCAAAATAATGAGTGTAAGTGCGCTCTTCATACTGATGTAGAGTTGAGTGGTTGATGATGTGTAGAGCTGTTAATGTCCTCGTTCTCGGAGTTCTCTAAACTGCACCCCGAAACAGAGATATTAGGCTATTATATGAGACGACGAACAGAGACAAAACCAGACTTAGAAACATTTACACTTTTAAAAAATTACCGGAGTATTAAGTTGATAATTCATATTATCCTTAAAGAGCCATGTCTTTATTGGTTGTGTTGCTTTCAACAACCGCACAAGCGCAGTCCTGTATCTAAAGTGGCAGAATATTCCGTTTTGAACCAGATACCTGAGCACAGCGTCACCTGTCAAAGAATCGACATGCTCAAACAAAATACATAAACGCCTCATTGGCCGTTGTTTCCCACGTCACTGCGCCGTCAAGTGGACTAAAGAAACGCTGCCTGCATATTTTGAGGTTTTACAAACCGTCGTCCGATTTAAACCAGATTCTTACCTTTCACGGTATTTAGTTATTAAAATGAGACTTAAAATAGGCTAGATAATAGAAAGTTCACATGATTCTTATGAAGTCTGAGCTTATATTATAGTTTATATTATGAACTAATGTAAAGTGAGTCTTCAGGTCAATATCAGAGGACTGACAGGACAGAATTTCAGAGCTAAACCGACTCATATCTGCATGTGTTTGGATTGCTTAACATGTAATCGTGGCTCATTTATATATTTTCCACATTTTAGCCATTGGAACCAGGAAAACACAAAACTTAAGGAAGGCTGAAGAAACCCTGTCAGTGGACTTTTTTTTCTGCATTTCCTCTTCTGCCAATCACACCAGCCTACTTTTATATTATTGTACTATTCACAACTGACTGTTTTATTTACTATTTTTATTTAAATGACTATATTATTTTACAATTTATTATTTCTTCAGTTACATTACTTCTATATCATTCTCAATATAGCCTTGTATTTTAAGTATTTTAGGCTAATAATACTATAGAATAAAACGGCCATATACTGTATATTGAACTACATCTGACCTTATGCTTATATTTCATGCAATTTATACTGTATTTTAATTGAATACTATTTTTTTCCACCAAATCACATCAATGTTAAAACAACACTCTGAAACCCAAGTGGATTTACACAAACTGAGAAAGTTAAAACGTTCTGTATGTACAATTACAAAAAAGTCTAAAGTAAAAAAAAATGTAGACCACAATAAAACACTTATAAATCTTTACTTAAAATTAAGTCAATTTTATTTCCTTTTCACTATATTGTACAATTTCTATAAAGACATTATTTTTTTAGGTATGAATAACAAAACAAACACATTGTGTGTTAAACTGTAAGCATAAGGTTATGAGGAAAACTATATATAGAAATAAATTATATAAATGAAAAGACCCTTAAGATAAATGCTTCAGATAAATAAGGTGTTGAGCTGCAAATTATCTTTCATTTGAAGTTGCCCTGTGACATTCATCCTATGACGTGATCCAAGAGAAAAAGCTAAAGGAACAAGAGAAAAGGCAGACAGAAAAAGTAATTTCCACAATAAAATACATTATGCATATATCATGTACATTTAATTATATTACATTAAGGACGTCTCTACAATTATTAACCCAGAAAAACAAACCAAAACTATGTTTGACGCACGTGAGTTTTCACAATTCCTCATTTATATTGAATGTCCTCGTCGTGCGAACATTTTATCGTCGCCGGCAGGAAAGGAGGAGAAGACTGTTGACCAGTTGACTTCTTATGTCATCAGACCATGCAAAAAAAAACTCAACTCCTCTTCTCCCCATGTGCTACCACAGGTCATTTTTCCTGCCACCTTCTGTTTTTTCGGCTATGCGGGAACCACCGGAACTTCCTGTAAAAGGTCTGAAAGTCCGAACCATACAGAAATGCTTTCACATTAGAAACGAACCAAACCTTTGTTCAGTTTGATCCGGACCGAGACTACCTCTTTTTGTCGGACCAAATTTCATCTGTTTGGTCCGGACCGGTGCGAAAGGGCCCTAAGTAGCAGTTTTAAAAACTAAACACTGTCATATGTATGACCAAGAAGGCGAAAACACCCAATAAATGAAGCTTACTGCTCCAGTTCAATGGCCAGGTGGAATGTTACAATCTGGCGCCCCCTGACTGGACAGAAAATAAACAGTGAGAGACTATAACACGAATTTCCCCAATGAAGTCATATCTAGCACAGCACACAGTCACACGTGAGATTTACACAGCAAAAGCAAATATCAGGTATAACTAGAATGTACATTTCCTGAAGAAAATGTGACTGGTGCTTGCAGTGGCAAAACTCGCCACTCGGTTGCAAGGATGTGGTACATGATGACATACGAGCCAACAAACATGTCTGTACGATGTTTTGGTGCTGATTGGCTGATTATAAGTTATTACTGTATTATTACGAATTCAGTTTGGTGCTGAATAAGCTGATTGATATGGCTTATTTGTTCAGGTGGTTGCTAGAGCGTTGCTACAGTGTTCTGGGTGGTTGCTATGGTTTTGCTATCGGTTGCTAGGGTATTCTGGGTGGTTGCTAGGGTGTTCTGGGTGGTTGCTATGGTGTTGCTAGGTATTTACTAATGTATTCTGGGTGGTTTCTAGGCAGTTGCTAAGTTATTCTGGGTGGTTGCTAGTGTTTTGATAGGCAGTTGCTGGGGTGTTCTGGGTGGTTGCTAGGCAGTTGCTGGGGTAGTCTGGGTGGTTGCTAGGGTGTTGCTAGGGTTTTCTGGGTGGCCCTTGGCGCGAGTCCACAAGGGCGCATTGAGAGTTTTTTTTTTTTTTTTGAGCCTTATCCCTCTCCATACGGAGCCAAATAAATTGAAAGGTCACCTCATCTGTCCCTTTATTAGATAAAAAAAAAATCACAAATATTATGCTATTTAGCATCGATCCAGATCAGGATTTCTTTTCTTTTCCCACATCTTATCTCCATGTCAGCTACACAGCCTGCTTTTACAGTTCTATATTTTGAAATTGTGTATGCCACCTGGGCATTAGACAATACATGCTTATTTGATGTATTGTACATATTAATACATAATGTTCCATTTAAACCAGGGGTTCTCAACCTTTTGCAAGCTGGGCCCCCCAAAGCTAGTTCATTGCAGTCGGGGCCCCAGTGCCCCACGCCCCACACCACCCCCCACACCACCTTGCATGGTGGTGATTAGATAGATAGATAGATAGATAGATAGATAGATAGATAGATAGATAGATAGATAGATAGATAGATAGATAGATAGATAGATAGATAGATAGATAGATAGATAGATAGATAGATAGATAGATAGATAGATAGATAGATAGGCTATTATTTTTAGGCCCACATTATTATTATTTTTATTAATATTAGCTATTATCATAATCAGTAGCGGTAGGTATGCCTATTATCATTACTAGGCTATTTTTATAATTGGCAGTAGCACCAGACTTCTAATGTGAGCTTGTATTATTATTATTATTATTATTATGAGTAGTAGTAGGCCTATCATCATTACTAGGCTATTGCTATATAATTATATGAGGTTACATGCTTTATTGTTGTTGTTATTAATATTATCATTATCATCATCATCACCAGTAGGCCTATTATCATTACTAGGCTATTGCTATAATTGGGAATTGGCACCAGATCTCTGATATTAATTTATGCTTTATTATTGTTATTATTACTAGGCCTAATAGTAGGCATCATCTGCATTTTTTAAAGAAGCTTGCAGGTCGGTGATATTAATGTGAGACCTGAGCCTGCTTTGCCTTGCAAAGATCCTCAATTCTTGGCTCAATGTTTGATAAACATAGCCTCAAATCATCCTCGATTTGTGCACGTCACGATTGCGGTATTTTGTTTTGAGAGCAGTCATTTTTGAGAATCCTGCCTCACACAAATATGTCGACGCGAAAGGAAGGAGAATCTTCAAGGCGACGTCACAGAGTTCAGCGTATTCCTGCATCAATGCTGCCCAGAATGACGAAAGAGGACAGGAGCTAAAGAGTTCCTTCAGTCGACTGTCACTCTTCAGCTCAATAAGCTGTTCCTGCATATCAATTGATAGCTCGTTTGCTGTGCACACAAACGGATCTCGAACCCACGCAAAAGAGCAATAATCCTCTTCAAAGTACGTCGCAAATTGTTTTCTCATTGCTGACAGGTGCTCAGACGCTGATTGAAATAGGGAGGAGAAATCATGTGACGCGCCTGCATCAGTGATAAAGTCTGCAAGGCTGGGGAACATGTCGCAGTTCCCTCGACTGATGCGGCCATGCCAGAGGTCTAGTTTTTGTGTGAAGGCATGCACTTTGTCTGCAAGGAGCAAAATGTGAGTTTCGCGGCCTTGCAAAGACAGGTTGAGGTCATTCAAGCAGTCAAATATATCGTAACAATCTGGACTGACGAACACCTCGACCGTACGGCAAGAATTGATGAACTATGACTGGCTTAAGAGACCAACAACAGGTCTGAAAAACAGGATACGCTCTAAGACTGGGGAACCGTGACATTAAAATACTTTGATAAGAAGATGAGATTGTGCCTTTACACAATAATTTTTCCAAAAAGATATTAATAAAAAATATGAGCGGTTCATACTTAGTTGTGTTTGATGGTGACTGCAATTAATGTCTTGGTAAATGTGAGTTTGGAGAAACCTCTGGAGGGAGTATTTTATTTTGTGCTGTAAAGTTGAAAAGTTATAGATGGCTGATAAATAAATAAATTCGTAGAATTGATGGAAACAATACAGAGAATTGTGTCACTGACGTTGACAAAATCTGGACTTAGTTTTAGCTAAGTGAAGCTTAAAAAATAATGTTTGTGGGTTTAGTCTTTAAAAAAAACTGTTGGGGTTTTGTAGTAAAGGCCTATCGAGATTGATAACAGACTAGCGAGAGCTGGCACAAGCGAACTTGGCAAGAGACTAGACTAGAGTGAATGGGGAGCTATGTCGTGAGTCAGTTTAAATGCAGTGATTTTTTTTGTGTGAGAGTGAGTGAACATTTACAGCCCGCTCTGAAAGTCAGGCCGGGAACGGCGGCGGCCATGCGCATGCGTGATTTATTTGCAGCCTTGACGCGGAGGGCTGTGTGTCTTCTCTCTGCTCTGACTGCAGGCTGGGCCTGCTGCGCGAGGCTACTGCTGACTGTGAGTGCTTTTGGACGGGAGAGGGGCTCACGGCAGCTCCCGTGGTTGAGCACAGTAGGCCTAACTAACCGAAAGCAGAGATTCGTGCTTTCGAGTCTCCAAACACCACAAAAGTCTCCAAAAACACCAGTAAAAGTCGATGGATTTGTCGCTTGTGACAAAAAAAAAAAGTCGCCAGGAGGATGATTTGTTTGTGTTATAATCAGTGCTTAAAGTGGGGGAAAAAGGTGGCGCTCTCTTTGCATTGGCAAATCATGACATTTTTATAGAGGGGTTTCACCGACGTCACGATTTGGTCAGTTACCCGGATGCGCGGCCATTTCGGAGGGACTCGATGTAAACAACAGCATGGATTGCACTGTTTACTGAACACATTGTTACACTAATTTATGATGTCTAAACCACAGGAAAAAACACATAGAAGCTGCGAAATCATATAGAGAAGGACTTAAGCAGGAAAGAGTGCAGAATTTTGACGAACTAAAGTTAATATGTGGTAAAGATCCGAACGAGCTAGCTTCTCATAGGCTACGTTCAGATTGTCAGTCCAAAAAAAGCACATGAAATCCGTTTCAAGATACACGGCAGACGTTGTTATAGGTAACATGCTGATAGTCGCTGCCGATACAAGGCTGTGTTGTTGCAAAGTGCCGGACAAGCAGAAGATTATTATTTTTGAAACCGGCGCTGAAATAAAAGCTGTGCCTACAAGCCTCCTCCAGTTCTGCAGCTCGAGACGCAGGAGTCCAGCGCGGCGGATACACATTTCCATGTTGTAAAATGTAAGTAAGACAATATCTCTATTGCTAATGCAAACCCCTCCATCAACGCAACGTCAATGCCATATTGCCAAAGAGCTGCATGATCACACAACTCGGATCTGAACAGTTGCGATACAGTGTTGACATCATTTTAGGTCAGATTTCATCCGTTTTTTGCACTCTTCTCTTTAACTTTTGGCAGTCTATAGAACTCTAAATGTTTTTTCACGGTGTGACCGATTAGTACAGACCAAAACACGACAATTTTTCAGCAGCAATAATCAGCCAAATATGTAAGTCGGTTCAGTTCAGTGGCATTGTTTACGTCCAGTACCTCCAAAATGGCGACTTCCGGATTGATGACGCGTCGTGAAACCCCTCTATTCGGTTGTTAAGTCTGACGTCACGCGTGACGTTTAGCCTCTTCCGGGCCCAAGCGCTCCGCTCGTCTTTCAGATCCTAGACTACATAAACCCTTTTTTTAAAGGGCTTTTTTCGCTTCAGTGCCAGTGGGTGTTACTAGGGATTAAGGGATAGCACCCACTGGCGCCAAAGTTTCTTCATTCGTTTAAGATTTGTAACTTACCTTATCAACTGCAGCCATTTTCTCTTATCTTTCTCATCACAGGGAAAGCGGTTGAATGTCACTTGTTTTTTTTAACTCCGATCTATTTAAACAACACGGGAACACGTTAAAACTCGGTCGAACGCGGTAAATAGGTAGAGAGGACCCATTTGGACCCGGAAACAGTATTATCGGAGAGTGGTTACGTCACGACTTAACAACCGGATAGTGAAAAACAAAACTTGGAGATTGCGGCTACAACAATTGTATTGTTATTTATTTATTTATTTATTAAAAATATAAATGTTTTTTAAAAACATGTTTGTCTGTGCGTGGCTGTGAGCATTTCACAAAAACTAAAGGAAAGCTTGAACTGTAACCTATATTCTGACTAGTTTATTCGTTTATATATATATAAATATAAATATATGTAAACTAAATATGACCTCACGTTTTATACGTTTGCAGCCTCTGAAACTTCTGTCCGTGATAAAGATTAATTCGGATGGCTCGATTTTCTGCATTTTTCGCATCCATAGCAAATATTTTGAGGGGTTTTGACCACCAAATGAAAAAAACGAATACGACAGTTTCGGACTTAAACGTTTGAGGCTTGCGCAGCTTCTCGAGGAAAAATCAAACAAAAAATGAGCGCCGTTTTCTTAAGTCTGTGAGCGTGCAGCACACACAAATAAACTAAATTGACATAATGCAGTTAAATTTCAAAATGTGGTGTTTTTACTTACATCACACGACCTGACGACCAAGAGAGCTGGGGGGGGGGGGGGGGGGGGGGCGCTGGCTGATGATATCGTATATATATCGTATATCACAAACGCAAATTTTTTTGTACAATATTTTTGGTATATATATATATATTGTAGAGAGCAATTTTCACTGACAGCAGCCACGAATTACATAGCCTATCACAATCATATATCACAAACGCAAATTTTTTTTGTACAATATTTTTTGTATATATATATATATATATATATATATATATATATATATATATATATATATATATATATATAGTATAATAGAGAGCTATTTTCACTGACAGCAGCCACGAATTACTTACAAGAGAAGTGTAAATACAAAATACATAGCCTACTTTATCCGTGTTTCTGCTTGTGCTTTCATTACACATCAGTCAGGGCTCCCAAGTGTCACGCTCAGTCACTCGTTTCGGTCTTTTGTCACGCTCTCCCGCCACACATTGTATTTCTCACGCTGAAAAACTATTTGTAATATATTTAATATGCCGCAGCGCCCAAAACTCTGGCCGCGCCGCTCTCACTGTGGAACCGGCAGGAATCGAGCGCGCGTCTGCTCTGGTGTTGTTCGTCTGGTGTTGTTAGCCAATCAAAAATGTCACTCTCGCACCCGCACTCGGAAATCGGGAGAAATTCGGGAGAAAGGTCGGTCCGGGAGATTTTCGGGAGGGGCTTTGAAATTCGGGAGTCTCCCGGAAAAATCGGGAGGGTTGGCATGTATGCTGACAACCATCACTTAATTTACCATCACCTCACGATTGAAAATGTGACACTGATTTCATATGACAGTTCAACAAACAAGTTAATAATATTAAGTCACTTTTTAGACGAAAAAATGACTGTTTTGGTCTATTTTAGCAGCGAAAATAGATCCGATGAATCCAAACAAAGATCACAGCACAGCGCATCTCACAGCAACACTCAATCGTGTTTTGAATGATTCAGTGTTTTGAACGAATCGGTTGAGTCAAAGATTCAATGGCCCATTCACAAACATCTGTCTCAATCTTGATGAATCGGCCGTTTGAACGAATCGTTTCAATGAGCGACTCAATGACTCGCTTAATAAAACGTACTCGGTTACTAACGTAACCTCGGTTCTCTCTAGAGAGGGAACGAGTACTGCGTAATATCTTACGCTATGGGGAAACACTCTTTCCTCGAGATATTGAAGCCAAAAATTATCCTTAATTTTTTAATCATGCAAAACGCTTTTGCAGCAGCAAGCAGACAAGGGCGAGACAGCTCGCGCGCCCATTGGCTGCCTCGCTGGAAAAGCTGCAGCCTATCGAGTGAGGCACTGCGTGACGTAATGACGAATGAGGACGCTTCGCGCTCATTTCGTCATGTCCCGCCAGTATAGGCGTGGTCTCGCCCTATAAATACCCCCTCGATAGCTGTATTTCCTCTGATTTTGTACGCCGAAGCGAACCAGAGCATAGTCCAAGCACGGCAAGATACGCAGTACTCGTTCCCTCTCTAGAGAGAACCGAGGTTACGTTAGTAACCGAGTACGTTCTCTTACGAGAGTATCTCTCGTACTGCGTAATATCTTACGCTATGGGGAACCCCATGCAACACGCCGTGCGGACAGGGATCCAACACCAGAGTCCCGGGGCCAAGCCCGGGGCACATCTAGTGCACAATCACCACAACTCACACAGAGTAGAGGAGGAGAGGCTAGAAGCATCACTCCTTCATAAAAGTCCCGTAGGGGTACAGACCCGTAGGGGTACACATAGCCGCATTGGCGGCCGATAAGCCCGAAGTTCAGACCGCCAGAAGCTTAGCTTGTAAGGCGGGCACCTCCAGGTTATAGTACTTGATAAATGTAGACAGCGAGGCCCAGCCCGCAGCCGTACAGATATCCTGCAGGGAGACCCCGCTATACCATGCCCACGACGAGGCCACGCCTCTCGTGGAGTGCGCTTTGACACCCAATGGGCACCGCAGGCCCCTGGAAGTGTAAGCCAGCGCTATGGCATCCACTATCCATCTGGATAGGCTCTGTTTTGAAGCGGCGAGTCCCTTAGAACGGCCGCCAAACAACACGAAAAGCTGCTCGGTCTGCCTGAACTCAGCCGAGCGGGACACATAAGCCCTTAACGCCCTGACAGGGCAAAGGAGACTCGCGTCCCTCTCCTCACCGAGAACCGGAAGGGCTGACAGGGAAATTACCTGGGCCCTAAACGGTGTATTGAGGGATTTCGGCACGTAGCCGTGCCTCGGTTTGAGTACGACCTTTGAGTCGTTAGGCCCAAACTCCAGACATGACGCGCTTACAGAAAGCGCCTGTAAGTCCCCTACATGCTTCACTGAAGCGAGAGCCAATAGAAACACCGTCTTAAGGGACAGGTGCTTCATGTCCGACAGCTGGATCGGCTCAAACGGGGCGCCTTTCATGGCCTCCAAGACCGTGGAAAGGTCCCAAGCCGGGACTGAAGGGGGCCTGGGAGGGTTTAACCTCCGAGCTCCTCGTAGGAAACGCACGACTAAGTCGTTTTTCCCCAGTGACTGGCCAGACACCGGTTTAGCAAACGTTGCTATGGCCGCCACGTAAACTTTGAGCGTGGATGGGGTCCTTCCCTTATCCATCAGCTCCTGAAGGAAGGCAAGCACTTCCTTAACCCCGCAGTCCACAGGTGAAAAGCCACGGGCTCGACACCAAGTAGAGAACACCGACCATTTCGAGGCATAGAGCCGTCTGGTAGACGGAGCTCTAGCCTGCGCGATCGTGTTTAGCACTCCTTCCGGGAGGCTAGCGGGTACCCGTTGATGGCCCATGCGTGCAGGGACCACAGTTCCGGGCGAGGATGCCAAATCAAGCCCTCCGCCTGAGAGAGGAGATCTCTCCTCAACGGTACAGGCCACGGGGCAGTGCTGGCCATCCGCATCAGGACCGGAAACCAAGCCTGGTTCGTCCAGAGCGGAGCTACAAGCAGCACTGGGCATCCATTTTCCCTGATCCGCTCCAACACCAGGCAGGAGCGAGACCGGGGGAAAAGCATACAGGGGACCGCTGGGCCAAGCATGGGCCAGCGCGTCCCTGCTTTTCGAGAAGAATACCGGGCAGTGAGCGTTCTCGCGAGACGCGAACAGGTCCACCTGCGCTCTGCCAAACGTTTCCCACAGCAGCTGGACCGTCTGCGGATGCAGCGACCATTCTCCTGTCGGGACGTTGTCTCTGGACAGCATGTCTGGACCCGTATTCAGGTGCCCAGGCACGTGCGCCGCTTTCAGAGAAAGGAGGTTGCGCTGGGCCCAGACCAAGAGGGGTTCCGTCAGCCTGCAGAGGCGTGCGGACCCGAGGCCGCCCTGGCGATTTATGTACGCCACCACTGACTTGTTGTCCGACCGGACCAAGACGTGGTGGCCCTTTATCAGGGGACGGAAGCGCCGTAGCGCTTTGTCGACTGCTATCAATTCCAAGCAGTTTATGTGAAGGAGCTTCTCCTGCTCTGACCATAGGCCAGCCAGCGGTCTGCCCTCGAGCAGCGCTCCCCACCCCGTGGTGGAGGCGTCCGTAGACACCACTTTCACCCTTGAGGCGGTCCCCAGACTCACACCAGACTGATACCAGCTGGTTACTTTCCATGGTTTCAGAGCCGAAACGCACCATTGGTCGACCCTGAAGCGACACCGGCCCGTGGTCCATGCCCAGGGCGGGACCCGTGCCTTCAGCCACCTCTGCAGTGGGCGCATGCGAAGCAGGCCCAGCTGGAGTACAGGGGATGCCGAGGCCATCAGGCCCAGCATTTTCTGAAACCGTCTGAGCGGGACTATAGAGCCGTGGCGGAAGGATTCCGCGACGCGCTGAATACTTAGTACGCGCTCCGGTGACAGGCGTGCCGTCATGGATAGCGAGTCCAACACTGTTCCCAGGAAAGAAATTCTCTGGCTGGGACACAGCGAGCTCTTCTCCCAGTTGACTGTCAGGCCCAGTGTCTCGAGGTGCTCGAGCAGTGTGGCCCTGTGTTCTATGAGCTCTGACCGTGATCGAGCTAGAATCAGCCAATCGTCCAAGTAGTTCATAACTCGCATGCCCTGAAGCCTCAGGGGCGCGAGAGCCGCGTCCATGCACTTCGTAAATGTACGGGGTGCCAAGGACAGGCCGAACGGCAGGACTGTGTATTGATAAGCCTGGCCCTCGAACGCGAATCTCAAGAATCGCCTGTGATGGGACGCTATTTGTATTTGGAAATAGGCGTCTTTCAGATCTATTGACATAAACCAGTCCCCTTGGCGCACTTGCGCGAGGATTCCCCTGGTCGTAAGCATCCTGAACTGGCGCTTCACAAGCGCTTTGTTCAGCTGTCTCAGATCTAGAATGGGTCTGAAGCCCCCATCTTTTTTCGGTACCAGAAAATATCTGCTGTATAAGCCCCCTTCGCTCTGAGCCTGAGAAAGGGGCTCTATGGCCCCCTTGCTCAGCAGTTTCGCTATCTCGGCTCGAAGTAGATGAGATACTTCGTTTCTCACCGTAGTCTCGACGCGCGCCGTATAACGGCGTGGACGTCGTGCGAATTGTAGCGAGTAGCCTCTCTTTATAGTGTTCAGCACCCAGTCTGATACCCCGGGTAGCTTTGACCACGCTTCTGCGTGAATAGCTAGAGGTAGGATGCAGACCGGGCTCTGGCCGTGACCAGGCAACGGCTTGAGAGCTCCGGTACCCTGGGAACACAACGCCGTGCTTACAGCGTTCGAGGCGGGGGGCGCGCTGAACACAGCGGGCAGCCTGGCCGCGCTCAGACTCTCTACGGCGGGACGCACAGCGAGAGTGAGCGGGGCGAATCCCGTGGGATTCGGCGTGCTTGCGGGAGGATGTGGGCGCAAACCTACGGGCACATCTACTGCACTGTACACGCTTTCGGCCGGAGCCGATAGATTGTGTATTGGTTTCATTTTTACAGAAACCAAGGGACACGCGGCATGCAGCGTGAGCGGGCATTGTATGGGCGCATTCACTACATTGTTTGCACAATCGATCTGAGTCAGATTTATGTGTGCTAGCCTCGCACCGTGGCGGGCTGTGTCTGGGTGTGGGAATGGGCACTGGGGCGTGGGCATTCTTACAACACTCATAACACCATCGGCCGTGGCCGGCATACCAGAAAATACACTCTTTATTGGATTTATCTGGGTAGCCATAAAAACGGCTTTTTTGTGCAGGCAAGCGGGCTGAGACACCGGCTGCTTCACTGCTAAATACACTGGCACAGTCACATCGCAAGGAACTGAACGAGCGAATCGTTTCGGTGGGGAACCGGCCGCAGCGGGATCCGAACACCGTCGCTTTCTTAGAGTGGCTAGGAAAGCTTCGAGGCCTCGGGCTTGAGCTCAATCTTCGGCCGGGGCCCGCGCTGAGCGGGGCGGCGTCCAGCAGAGCGAGAGCGCGATCTCTGATCCCGGGCCTGGCGGCGCTGTGTAGCGGCGGCTGCGGGCGATGCAGGCCGAGGCTGCGAGCTGCGAGCAGACGGCTGCTTAGAGCGACCTGCAGCGGAGCTCGAGCGCTTCGGGAGGAAGTGCTTCATGGCCTGCGAAGTCTTCTGCTCCTCAGAGAATCTGTCCGCGAAATCCTTGACGGCAGATCCGAAGAGGCCCGCAGGGGAAATGGGCGCGTCGAGGAATACAGAGTGCTCAGCTTCCGTCATCTCAGACAGCGTCAACCACAGATGTCTCTCGGCCACGGTGAGAGAGGCCATATTCCGCCCCATGGCCTGAGCAGCGGCTTTAGCGGTGCGTAGAGCAAGGTCCGTAGCGTCTCGTAAATCCGCCACATTGACAGCACCCGGACCTTCCTCGTCCAATTTAAGGAGAAGGTCGGCCTGGTAAATCTGCAAGATCGCCATAGTATGCAGCGCTGAGACCGCCTGTCCAGCGGCTGTGTAAGCACGCCCGTGCAGCGATGAAGTCACCCGGCAGGCTTTAGAGGGAAGCGTCGTCTGCGCGCGCCGTCCCGCAGAGGGCGGGCAGAGATGCGACGCGACCGCCGCCTCCACAGGAGGGATGGAGAGATATCCTTTATCTCCCGCGCCGGTGACAGAAGAAAAGGCCGCAGAGGTGGAAGTGCGCAGTCTGGCGGAGAACGGGGCGGTCCATGACTTGGCGACTTCGTCGTGGAGCTCAGGGAGGAAGGGGGCGGCCCTAGACTTAGACGGGGCTTCGTCCTTCTTGAGAAAGCGCCCGTCGAGTCTGTTGCGCGGCGGCAAGGCAGGCGCCTCCCACTCGAGGCCGATGCTCTCCACGGCCTGGGTGAGCAGACGCATCAGCTCAGCCTCAATGCCGGGTCTCTTCCCAGAGGGTTGGCTAGACACGTCAGCGGGGGGGAGGTCCACAGAGCTCGCCCAATCCTCGCTATCAGAAGCCACAAGAGAGCATACCTCAGCAGGCTCGTCCAGCTCGGGAGCGGAAGCGGCGGCAGACGGCGGGCGCTGTCCGTCCGGGAGCGACTCAAGTGAAGCCGGCGAAGCAGGCGGGCGAACCGGCGAGCTTTGGCGGGCTGGAGAAGGCTCGGGAGCGCGCTGGGCGCGACGCTTCTTACGGCGCGGCACAGAAGGCTGGGACGCGGGCTCAGAGAACGACGCCAGGCGAGTCCGCAGAGTCACCATAGGCAGAAGTTTGCAGTGCGGGCATCCACCATGCGCGAGCGCGATAGCCGCGTGCTCATGACCCAGGCAGGACACACAGATGACGTGACGGTCCTCATCACTGAGCTGGGAGCGGCACGAGCCACAGAAAGGCATCTTTAAAAAGACGCAGCTCTTTTAGAACAGATAATGGGTGTTGCGTCACGTAAGCAAACACACACACACTTAGCAGAGTAAAAGGATATAGTACGCCGGAAAGCGCAGCAGGTACGGCAGTTGAAGGCGGCTGGGCCAGCGACTTCAGAAGATGGCACGTCCCGCTGAGAAGGCTACAAGTCAACGGCGCGGCTTCTCACTCTGGATCCCGCGATGCGTGAGCTTCGCGTGAAGAATGAAAAATCAGAGGAAATACAGCTATCGAGGGGGTATTTATAGGGCGAGACCACGCCTATACTGGCGGGACATGACGAAATGAGCGCGAAGCGTCCTCATTCGTCATTACGTCACGCAGTGCCTCACTCGATAGGCTGCAGCTTTTCCAGCGAGGCAGCCAATGGGCGCGCGAGCTGTCTCGCCCTTGTCTGCTTGCTGCTGCAAAAGCGTTTTGCATGATTAAAAAATTAAGGATAATTTTTGGCTGCAATATCTCGAGGAAAGAGTGTTTCCCCATAGCGTAAGATATTACGCAGTACGAGAGATACTCTCGTAAGAGAACCGCTTATCACCAAGCGGCAACATTCCAATCTCATAAATGAAGCCTACCCGGAAGTGCGAAAAACTGCAATACATCGAAAATCCGCTAGGGGCAGGTCCCAAAAGTGAGCAAATGTCCATAGACCCCATGTTAAAATGTCCGTTTTCACAGCATAAATTCATGCTTTTACAGGTTGGTCCCATGGACTTTTATTGTATTTTTTGATAGGTAGGCCTACCGAGTGCCTGACAAATGTGAGGGGGGTGAATTTCTTTCTAAGTCGTTAGTTTAGATCGTATTTAGATATAAAATGTATGACAAATAAGGGCATGGTTAACTTTGATTGACAGCTGATAACGGGCTGCGCCGAGTGAAATTTGACGTATCGGCCATGGCTTTCACAGGGGAGAGTCTAGTTGACACAATCTACTGACACTTCAGGGATGTGTTGTGGTTGTGTCCAGGCGCGAGTCAACCATCTTATCTAGATATGGCCCGGTTCTGGCTGATTACAGTTAACCTCGGAATAAACAGAAAGACTAACATCAGCGTATGCCATTCTTCTTATGATGTAACTAGTACATCAGGTGTTATAGGCAGTGTTCCCAGTACCGGCTGACCTAGTTTGTGCAGCCTAATAATCATTTAACTGATTTGAATAATAGAAATGTATAATGTTCAATGTGTATGCCAGGTTAAAGAGATGTGTTTTTAGTCTAGATTTAATCTGACAGAGTGTGTCTGCTTCCCGGACAATGTTAGAAAGACTGTTCCAAAGTTTATGTGCTAAATAGGAAAAGGATCTACCGCCAGCAGTTGATTTTGATATTCTAGGTTTTATCAACTGGCCAGAATTTTGAGATTGCAATAGACGTGCAGGACTATAATGCGTTAAGAGCTCGCTCAAGTACTGGGGACCTAAACCATTTAGTGCTTTGTAAGTAATCAGCAATATTTTAAAATGTATACAATGTTTAATATGGAGCCAATGCAGTATTGACCGAACCGGGCTAATATGGTCATCCTGGTTCTGGTAAGAACTCTAGCGGGTGCGTTTTGGACCAGCTGTAGTTTATGTATTATTCGTGCAGGGCAACCACCCAGAGCATTACAATAATCTAGCCTTGAGGTCATGAACTCATGAACTAACTGTTCCGCATTTGTCAATGAGAGCATGTCGTAATGTAGCCTAGATACATTTTTTAAGATGGAAGAATGCGGTTTTACAGATACTAGAAACTTGAAAGTGGCTTTCAAATGAAAGATTGCTATCAAAGAGCACACCCAGAATCCTAACTGATGACAAAGACTTGACAGAGCAGCCATCAAGTGTTAGACAGTATTCTAGGTTATTGCGTGAGGAAGTTTGTAAGACTGGAAAAACTGGAAGAGTGAGTTATCCTCACTTCCCTCATCCTAATCTACATTTCTCCCACTCATTTATCACCCTTGCAGAGATTACCCAAACTCTAAAAAGAATCTAAATGGTTTAATGTGAATAACATGTTTAGTATTATTTGAAATGTCTCATCACTGTATCCTGTCTGAACAAAGCTAGTCCGACCGTCATGGGCTGGGCTCGCCATCTTTGATTCGTCTATTTCTCTCGTGGGAGTCAAGATAACAAAAAAACAACAACCAGAGTTTCAAACAGCAACAACCCGACAGAGCCTGGTTCTCTCGTGCTCAAAGTTGATGCTCTACTAATGAAGGAGTTTATCAGTGTAGATACGTGGATATAATCAAAGTTTCACACTATAATGTTGTGTTTCATACCAGCAATTGTTCACAGCTTACACACAGTTTCAGGACTGTTCAGGAAGAGATCTATAAGGACGTGAGGACTGCACGTAGCGCTCTCTACCAATCCTGATACGGTCGGTTAATAACGCTCTAGTATATTGCGCTCTCTGGTGGGACAACATGGAACTACACCTCTAAACAACATATGGTTTTAGTAGCCCATGTTCATATGGGTTACATATTGTATAGTTCTAATGATGTACCCTGGGTGTTTTCTGGGAGATCTATACTTAAATATATTGGTGGAATAGGTATTTACAAACAATTATTCCAAATGAAGAAAACTTTTGTAAAAAAGTTTTCTCATTTGTCTTTTAGTTTTTATGTCTCAGTGCTCAAATCATGGGACTTGTTTGAAATATCAAGAAATGTTGAGGAGCATTATGGTTTGGAAGAACCTTTTTTTTATCCTCTTATTGAGCTTCCATAAAAGTGTCTTTAATTAATAGATGTTTGAATACTGGTGTCACTAAAGTTATTGATTTGATTTAAGTAGAGGTCAATGGGGATCTTCACAGTCACTTGCTGATCAAGTTGGCTTGAATTCTCTTATAATTATAGAAGGATTTGTTATATTAGGGGTTTTAAATCCTACATACCTCTTTCATTTGATCACTTTGTTAATCATGTTTTGGAGGATGGTGTTGTTTGGTTGAACTTTCCTCGGGTAAAGGTGTTTCCTAAAGAATGTGGCATTGATGACTCCGGTTGTATTTCCTTATTAAAGGGTTATGGAAAATAGTTTTTTGATTGTATAGGAAAAAAATTATTGTATCACATATGTGTTAAAACTTTACATTTGGGTCAATTGAAAGGAAAAGTTGATACTAAATGGAGATCTCATCTCTTTATATCTGAAGATACTTTTCCATCTTGGAGACTTCTGTATAAACCTCCAATTTCTAAGAGATGTGGGGATCTTAATTGGAGATTGATCCATTGTGTCCTAGCTACAAATCAGTTTGTTGCAAGGATGAATAAAAATGTTACATCAAATTGCCCATTTTGTGATGCTTTGGATACTATTTTTCATATGTTTTGTGACTGCCCTAGACTTGATCCTATTTTTGTAATGTTGAGAAAAATAATAACAAAATTAGGGTTTCTGTATACTAAAAGCTTATTTATATTGGGCTGTTGTTATCTTTACAAGAACAATGTGTACTTGTTCATTTTGTCATAGGTCAAGCTAAATTAGCAATTTGAAATCTCATCAGGAAAAAAATGCAGGAAGAGATATTTGTTTGGTGGCTGTTTTCAAATCCTTAGTAGAAGCACGAGTGGTTATAGAATATACTTATTATAAGCATGTTAATAATGTCCCTTTATTTAAATGGAGATGGGGTGTTAAGGATGCACTGGTTACAGTGAATGGGTATGAGGGGTTGGTTTTTAATTGGTAATGAAACTTATGTATTGGGTGTATTATAATTGGATGTGATAAGAACATGGAATACATATGCTTATTTATTTATTTATTTATTTAAAACATGCGTTTAATGTGAATGTGATGGATTAATGTATATCTACATTTTTTAACTATGTAGAATAAAGGGATGATAAAATCTCTCTCTCTCTCTCTCTCTCTCTCTCTCTCTCTCTCTCTCTCTCTCTCTCTTGTAACATTTTACATATATGCTGGGTACAATCAATTATATAAGTTATTATCATCTCATACAACTATTTTGTAACTATTTTAAGTGTAACCATAACCATATTTTGTCAATAAATTAATTACTTTTAAAATTAAAAATAATGTGCTAACTAGTTTTGATTTGGTATTGACTTTGAAGTGCTACCTATTGCAATACAACATTGTCACTCTCTATACTGTGCAACACTATAAGCTTGTACTCCCAAATTAAGTATTGTCAACGTGTGCTATTGCCTCGTTAGGTATAGCTAATGTCAAGTGGTGGTAATGAGCAGGAATGAGGAACCTCCTTTGAGTATTGATAAGGACCCTCTGAGCGAAGATGCACAAGTGTATATTCTACAAGTGTAAAAGTCTATAAATTCTCTCCTCCTTCAATGCGTCACAATAATTTAAATGCTTTACCTGTGGCAGTTTAAATTAGATACATATCACATATTTTCAACAGGGCATCTTATTATTTATTGTGAATTTCTTCCAAACTTTACACATAAGGCAGATCCTTTGAGCTCAGATGATGGCGATGTGAAGTGATGCTCGAGCGATCAATATACATGTAGGAGCAATGGCTTGAGTGATTTCATGTTTCTTTCTTGATAGTGGTGTGTGTCTGTATAATGGTAGTGATTTATATGACAGTTGTCTCGAAGGACTTCGTCAAGTTTCCTTCATGAACAGGTTCTTAAAAGTTTTTTTGGACTTTATTTGGCCACGAGGATTTCTTCTCCTGTGGCTCGGCATATGTATGGTCCGCCATTAAAAATAACTGTGTTAAACTTTTAAACTTGCAGGGGCAGTGACAAGCGCCTCTCACTGCTCTGCTCCTCCGTTTCTGCGTTTCTGGTGGTGTGCCGTATGGTTCCATGACGTGACGAGCCGGTTGTTACCATATAAGAGATTACCATAGTTTAATTGTTAGTTTTATTTACTTCAAGTTTTGTGTAACATTCTATCTACACCAATAACAATAATGGTCATTGAACAAACTGGATCAACTTCTACTCCTCTTCTATACAACTGCACGCGTCAAGCTCTTTCCAGCTCAGCCAACAGTAGTAGCAAATAGGGAACAAAGGTCTCCAAGGAAAACACGTTGGCAATACAACTAAGCTTTCCTTCGATTCCTCAGTCCTCCTTTTCTTCCCTTGCATCCTACAGGGGGTGGAGCTGAGACGCGAGGAAAGGAATAAGAAAAATAAGAAATGAGAAGCTCCCATGGTTCTTACCATAGATCCATGTGCTTTAAAATTGTTATTAAGAGTTATTTTTCATTAAATGTACAACAAAGCATAGAAACATCGATGTGTGGACATTGTTTATTTGTTTTACCACCTTGCCCTCACTTATAGAAAAGCCACTACAACTCTTTACAAAATAATGGTTAAACAAAATTACTTTTGTTTAAATTGGATAAAGACGTCAACAATGGCTCTATACTTTATTTTGAAGGGTTGGATTGGAATCCACTGCTGCTTCAGTGTATTTGTAATGATGAGTAATTATAATCAAGGTATTAATCAATATTTTTCTTTTTAAACATTAAAGGAGTTGAATGATTTCTCTAGGCTTGTGAGATTTTACTTTGTTATAGAAGTTACCAGTATAATTACTGAAATGCTCTTTTCATGTATTCTTTAATGTATATGTATTTGATATCTGAATGCAATAACAGTGTTGCTTATTTATCCCAGCTTCCAGAAATGAAATAGGGACTTGTTTTGTGTTTGAGAAAGGTCTTCAACGTGTTAAAACATATAGGGGTCATTGAAGCCAATAGTTTAAGGGATCATTTCTTTGTTAAAGCCTTAGTTTCCAGTTAGACTAAAGTTGAGAGAAAGAACGCATTATCTTGATGTTTTGAGAGGACTCTCATGTTTATAGTTTGAGCCTGGCCAAATCCAACCTTGGAAAAGCTGTGTGTCGGTGTGTGTGTTAGTCTTCTTGGTTACAGGTTAAGGAACCACTGGCATTATTGGAGATTGAGTGAATTGTTGTTTGAGACATGCTGGCGCTCATCAAACCCAAATCTGCGACCTGGAAGGTCATGACGTGCCTAACTTCAGGGTCCGAATGTGTTAGCTGCATAATCGATGGAGATATGCTTCCGTCTATCTGTATATGTGTGGAAAATTACTGTGTTTATCTATTTCTTAGCCAATGAGAATCATTCAACCTGTAAGCAATGACGTAGCTTAGACCTCGAAAATGGTATAACTGCTGTGATCTTTGTAACTGTAAGCCGGGCGGCCTACGAACTCCTGTGTGAGTATTGAAGCTGACTTCTGCTGATGAAACTGCAAACTATCTTCAGTAAAACTTTTCTTTCATTTTTTATAATTCTGACTCCGGGTCTTCCTTCTTCATATCTGGTTCTGGGTCTTTGACTGTATACCCCTTACAACTTCAAAAACAGCAATAGGCCTACTTTTAATTTGCTGCTAAATGTAGTTAAACAGCTAACCAGCAGGTAGTGCTAATTTTATGCCAGTAACAGAGGATTGCTGAACACTCATTCAAAATAAACTAAATATGTGTAAAAAAGTTAATCAATTGGAAGATTCATTTGAAAAGGATGGCTGGTGAAAGAACTGAACTTTAATCTATATGGTCATTCATTATCAACTGACAGCCAGTTTGTTGAGTAAATGTAAAATTGTTCCGGCTAAAGGGATAGTCTTTTTCTTAATTTATTTTCTATTTGTTTGTTCCTTGAATTCAGTTGGTTACATTAATACCTTACAGGTGGAAAAAGATCAGATATATCACATTAATTAATTTTTACATCACAAAATGCACAAAATTTAATAGGGGTGTGTGGATATTTTTATACAATCTGTGGGCTATATATGATTCATATGTGAGAGTCTGATGATGATGATGATGATGATGATGATGATGTCTGTTCTGAATTCTTTTGTTCAACTTTTCTGGATGTGATGTCATACACCACAATAAAAACAGCAGCCACACCCACAAGAGCAGAGATGACCAATCGGGACACAGCTTCAAGAACATGACAACAGAATGTACAATCTGAGGAAATAAAAGAAAAACATGAAATAGAACAGTGAATTTCAACAAGATGAATATTTCATCTAAGAGGGACATAAGGAACCTTAAATACTCTGAAACTGCACTTATATGTCATTGAAGGTGAAGTCTGTGAATTCGGCTCACAAAGCAATTTCTAAACTGTGTTTCCTAAACACTCCCCTTGATTTCCTTTGGCTGGAAAAACTCACACCTGTCACAAAGTATGGTGTAGGTAGAAGAGGACAAGGATGAAGAGTTAACAATAGACTTTATTAAAAAGAAAGATTATTATAACCAAACTATATAATTATGCGCTCGAGAGAGGCTGAGTGTAAGCATTAGTAAATTGCATTAGTAAATTGTTTTGAACTATTGTTTAATAAATATAAATAATTTGAGCACATAAACTGTCATATGGAGGATTGAATAAGATTCAATTTATGCAGTAAGATTTCACAACTTATCACTGACACTTCTTCTTAAGCATAAAATAACAATGACTGAATTTTATGATATCCAATCGAACTTCCATAGTGCATAGTTCTGCCTTGAAATTCTCATTTGGTTACATATTGTTATGGAATGTTTTTTTTTTTTTATTGATTGTATATTTTGAGTTTTATTCACATCCATTATGCAGGAACAATGCAAGTTTATATTTTGCTTCCTAAAATATATTTACACAATGTAAAATTTTAAATAGTGTCCCGTTGAAGTTTTACTACATTTTTAGGGCCCAAGCCCTAAGGGCGAAGGCCCTATTGTTTTCCTAAGGATTATTTATTATTAGGGCCCAAGCCCTAAGGGCGAAGGCCCTATTGTTTTCCTAAGGATTATTTATTATTAGGGCCCAAGCCCTAAGGGCGAAGGCCCTATTGTTTTCCTAAGGATTATTTATTATTTATTATTATTTTTTTACTACCTTTTGGACACTTTTGGAGGCCTTAACATGCTCAAAAACTCCTGAAACTTTGTACACATGTCAGAACCTGCGGCCATCAGGGCCGGGCTGAAGATGGTACCCGGGCGTGGCAGGGGGGCTCGACAGCGCCCCCTGGAACGGGGTCCGAAAACATGGTCCATAAATCAAACACGCTTGCATGTAATAATATGAAACTCGGTACACATGTAGATCTCATCGTTTCATATATACTTCGCACTCTAACTTTTTACCCCAGCCCAACAGGAAGTCGGCTATTATGGTTTGTTTGAAAGCGTATGCCCCTGGAATTCGATATACTACTCCTAGAGAATTCAACCAATCGCCACGAAACTCAGTCAGCATGAAGTCAAGACATTGAGGATGAAAAATTGCCAGGGGATTTTTGATATCTCGAACGGTTTGGCCGTGGCGAGGAAACGAATTTATGGCGAATAATGGAAACAGGAAGTGTGTTATAACTTCTGCATACATTAACTGATCTTGATGAAACTTCAGCAGTGTGTTCGGTGTAAGTGTCCGATCACATGGATGTGACTATTGTGAGTCAAAGTTATAGCGCCACCAACTGGCAGCAGGAAGTGTGTCACTTCCTAAATGCTTTGAAATCACCCTCTTATTTTTACCCAATTTGCTTCAAACTTTGTGTATAATGTAAACACACGGCAGATGTAGACCTGAGAAAGGATTATTGATATCTTAGATACTGTTGCCGTGGCAACGCATCAAACTTTAATATTCTTGTTTGATGCTTTTGATGCTCTGAGCCAATATGGCAAGCCGTTTTAACATTTAATCATTTTAACCTACTAGTCTCTATTTTCATGCTACTAGTACTTATTTTTTAGATACTAGTATCTATTCCATTAAGTACTAGTACTTATTCATTAGCGACTAGTGCTTATTCTTTAGATACTAGGGCTTATTCTTTAGATATTCTTTTGAATACGTATTAGTAGCTAATGAATAAGTACTAGTATCTTTTAATAGTTACTATTATCTAAAATGTAATTTTCTCTCTCTCTCTCTCTCTCTCTCTCTCTCTGAGCCAATATGGCAAGCCGTTTTAATATTTTATCATTTTAACATACTAGTCTCTATTTTCATGCTACTAGTACTTATTTTTTAGATATTAGTATCTATTCCATTAAGTACTAGTACTTATTCATTAGCGACTAGTGCTTATTCTGTTTAGAATATTCAAAGTGCTTATTCAATTTGTATGCTTATTTATATTTTCAGAGCAGAAAATCCGATTTTTCTGCTTATTCAATATTGCATCTAAAATGTAAGTGACTTGACGTGTGTGTGTGTGTGTGTGTGTGTGTGTGTGTGTGTGTGTGTGTGTGTGTGTGTGTGTGTGTGTGTGTGTGTGTGTGTGTGTGTGTGTGTGTGTGTGTGTGTGTGTGTGTGTGTGTGTGTGTGTGTATGTGTATGTGTGTGTGTGTGAGAGAGAGATTGTGTCTGTTACAGTGACAAGAGTTTTTAAGCCTTGTCTTTTTGGATATATATATTTTTTTATTAAAAAAAATGTGCATACAACCCATGTATTTTAAATGTATTGTTTGCTTTAAATTAAATTAAGATTGTATATTTGGTAATTGAACCTAAATAAATGTAAAATGAATGTGCTATATTTCAGATCAATATATTTGTTTTCCTTCATTTTAATCAACACTAACTTTATTCTCATCTGAATTATAAATAACTTATTTCTGTATAAAATAATAAATCCTGAATAATCCAGACCAACCAGAGCACACTATTTCTACAACATCATCAGTGCTGAAGCGGGACTACCAGAGCCGTTCGGCAGATAGCGAGCAGATATTTTGTCACGTCGTGCACAATAACCCTAAAGGGACCAGGGTGGCGGTGCCACCGGCTTATATATATATATATATATAAATATAGCTGCGAGCAGCGATGAAGGGCCAAAGCCGGCGGTACCGCCACCCTGGTGCACCAGGGTTGCGGTGCCACCGGCTTGGGCCCGTAATCGCTGCTCGCAGCTATATTCTTTATTGTTTTCTTTATTTTTCTTTATTCTTTAAGGAGATGCACTGAATTTTGGTGAATACGAGGACCTGTTTTATTTTGATGCACATATTTGTACATTAGCAGGAATGTAGCACAATATGGATGTGAAAGCAGTTATAATTAGCCTATGTGACAATAACATTTGTTTTAGTTAAAATCAACAAATAATCGTGATAATTAATTGTGATCTCAATATTGGTAAAAATAATCGTGATTATCATTTTGGCCATAATCGTGCAGCCCTAGAGCACACCACTCAGAAAGTTCCAGAAACTTCGCGGTTTCATGGCGGCCGCATCGCCAGTACTCCATTTGGGTTTCCTGCATATGCGGCCACTTCAGCGCTGGCTCAAACACCGGGTGCCAGCCCGCGCATGGCGCTCAGGGAGCATTCGCTTTATGGTGGTTCACGGCTGTTTACGAACCCTGATTCCCTGGCGGGCTCAGAATTGGTACTACGAGGGCGTGGCCATGGGTGTAGCCTCCAGGAGGAAATTGGTTTTCATATATGCTTCTAACCTGGGTTGGGGGGTGCTGCACGAGGACAAGCCTGTCTCCGGCCTCTGGTCGAGCGCGGAGCAGAGCTTACAAATCAACTGTCTGGAAATGAAAGCAGTTTGTTTGGCCTTGAAAGCATGTCGAGCCTCAAAGGACACCACATCTTAGTCTGCAGGGACAACATGTCAGTGCCGCGGTTTCCATTACCCTTCAAATTGCGCAAATTGAAATTGCGAATTGAAATTACGCTCAATGGAAACACGTCAATGTCGCAAAAACTCCCATTTATCGCAAAAAAGTTTTTACGCTCTCATGAGGAGGTTTTTCAGGCAATTCGTCACAGGTCGGGGGGGGCCAAGCCAGACTGCACCCACCCCTCGAACCCAGGACCACCTCGAGGAGCGTACCAGAGACCAAACAGACAAGGAGAATTTCTAAAAAGTAACAATCTTTATTGAGTAAAAGCAAAAGTTAAAAAGTCTTAATACGAGCTTCGTCTCTCTTTCCAGGGAGGAGGGGACCGAGGGGTTCACCGCAGGAGCCCGGGTTCCTGGCAGCCACAGAGGAGAGGGGAGTCGAACGCCCGTCTGGCGTGCAGGTACGTAATGCGGTAAGGAGGCTCTCGTCGACGTAATACAGGCGGACGACGATCCGGGCAGGCCAGAGCCGGGACCACGGACCAGAAGGGGGCTCTCTCCACAGGACAGGTGGGTAGCAGGTAAGTGTTTCCCAAGCGTCCGCTATTCGGCAGAGGATCGGCACAGGGGGCGACGGAATCCAGGAGAGGGACTCGCTGCCGGTCAGGTAAGTAGTAGAGTAGGCAAGTCTCCTCCATGACGTTATTGCGCAGCAGGTGAAGGGTCTTCCGGGTGCCTCTCCGCCCTTGACGGCTCCAGCCAGATACCAGGATATCCTCTAATTCGAGACAGACGTAATGTGGTAAGGAGGTTCTCTTCGACGTAATACAGGCGGACGACGGTTCGGGCAGGCCAGAGCCGGGACCACGGACCAGAAGGGGGCTCTCTCCACAGGACAGGTGGGTAGCAGGTAAGTAGTAGGGTAAGCAAGTCTCCTCCGTGACGTTACTGCACAGCAGGTGAAGGGTCTTCCGGGTGCCTCTCCGCCCTTGACGGCTCCGGCCAAAGACAAGGATATCCTCTAATTTGAGACAGAAACAAGTTGGCAGGTTCAATTCTATTTCGGCGAAATAGGGACTTACGGCTGGACGACGGTTCAGGCAGGCCAGAGCCGGGACCACGGGCCAGAAGGGAACTCTCTCCACAGGACAGGTGGGTAGCAGGTAGGTGTCTCCCAAGCGTCCATTATTCGGCAGATGATCGGGACAGGGGGCGACGGAGTCCAGGAGAGGGACTCGCTGCCGGTCAGGTAAGTAGTAGGGTAAGCAAGTCTCCTCCGTGACGTTACTGCACAGCAGGTGAAGGGTCTCCCGGGTGCCTCTCCGCCCTTGACGGCTCCAGCCAGAGACAAGGATATCCTCTAATTTGAGACAGAGACAAGTTGGCAGGTTCAATTCTATTTCAGTGAAATAGGGACTCACGGCTGGGGCGGGTGGTTCTGAACCAGCGGTGTAGTTGCTGGGATGTGTCTCTCCTCTGGGACGACAGCACCCAAGACGGCCAAGGCGGACGAATCTTCTATTTAAATAGACAAAGCCTTTGATGCAAGAATGAACATAATCCCTTCATAACATGGAGGATCGGCTTACGGCTGGACTGGGCGGTTCCCACGGCAACACTCAGACTGGGGTGTGTCTTTCCTCCGATCAGGCAGTACACAAGACGGCGGTGGCAGAGGAATGTTCTATTTGGATAAACAGGACAAGTTAAACAAGACAATCACACTCCTCTCTTTATCATGGGACCTGGTGGCCGAAGTGGAACATACACATCCAACCTGAGGGCTCGTTCTGCGAACACCGGTGAGAATGTGAACTGGAGGGCACTGGCGGTTAAATAACATGAATATCCACACACTGCAACTTCACGTCAAGCCCGATACTGTGTAACACTTCAATTCAGATACCGCAATCCACTCTCAAATATTAGTGCAATAAGGCCAGCACTCACCCAGCGTTCAATCTCTCCGCTGCTCCGCCGTATCAACACTCAGAAGCGGATGAGATGCAGAGAATTTCGCATCGCCTGGGACACAGCGTAGTCAACACTCTTTCACACTCCGAAGAAGATATCAGGGTTTCAAGATGAATCAGTGCACACTCTTAGTGGTAATTGTATTTGTGGTCAACACACTTCTCAATTCCTCATCCAATCCAGTGTAAGACATGCATGCACACGGATACAGTGTTTCCTTACTTATCTTTCTCTCTCTCAAATGATGGCATCCTCCAATCCTGACTCGATCTCCACAAGGCACTCACTTCACATCCAATTCCCGTTCCAGCTTGCACTTCCTCAATCACCGTTGCACCCCTTTACAGACAGATCCTCACAGCCGCTCCAAAAGATCCCAGCAAATCCAAACCACTGCCAAAGTAATCGACTTTCTCCCGGGAGAGTACCACACTCGAATGCCTTTTCCTTCTCCTTTTAACTGCTTCTCAAAGCCGTGTTTCCCAATCACACATCCCCACACCAAACACCCGCACCTGGTACCGCTTAGCTAATCCGCTGCCGCTGTCATGGCAACTGACAACAAGCAAACCAGCGTGGTGTGTCGGTGAAATCGTCCCGGGGGGAACACACTCCTAGCGGACATTAGTTCCGCTGGATTTGTCACCTTGTGACAGAATATTTCGCAAAACTGCAATGGAAACAGTTTTTGCGCAATAACAGTCACCTGACTTAGAAGACGCGGTGTGTTTGGGGGCCGTGATATAGCCTACGCAAATAATAATAGGCTAATAAATATCATCATTATTATAACAGTTATTAGGCTACATATTTAGAAGACGCTTTTATCCAAAAAAGGAACAAAGCAATTCGTCAAATGTCATTCATAATGGTTAGACAATAATAATACAGGGCTAAGATTATCACAAATAAACAAGATTTTGACGCATATCCAAGTGTTTGCTGAGCTCGCATGGCACGGAGGCGCGGCCGCGAATACTTGCTTTTTCCTATCAACAGTAAAAAACAACTTAAAATAGGCCTACTCTATAATTTCTGGTCATACAGAAAATAATAATACATTATTCGCAACTATGATTTTATTTGTGTAAACTCACAATAACAAGAAATCGTTGTGCTTTTGTAAAATAAAATAAAACAATCATGCGCTTTCATGATCTCCGTGAATTGGAGCGCGAGAACTGAAACAAAGTATAGCCTATAGGCTAAAGCTTGAAATGTCCACTTTAAAACGAACAAATTCGATGAAAGGTGTAGGCCTATTTCTCTCTAAAGGTGCATTCGCGCGGCGCGCCTCAGCGGAGATGGATAGGCTATATATGTTTTTAGCCACTGATTTAGAAAACAATCGTTTATTAATAAACAATTAAATTGCCTCGTTATTTTTTCAGACACATTTATTATCATTAGCCTATAGCTCACCTAAATGGTTCCAGAGACATAAATATGGCTCTTCTCATTCAGCACTGTGGGAAAAATATAATTTCCAGGTTCTAATTTGGCCTTAGAAAACCAATCGACTTTTTTGGGAAGTTGGGAATATTATAAATGTTTAATAAAGGGGCAAAAAGTCATAAACAAACATCTGAAATTTAGTCGATATATTATTATTTTTGCGCAGCATTTGTGTAGCCTACAGTTAAAAAAAAAATGGTGTTCAACTTTGCATTTAAAAAAAACAACCACCGTTCATTTTTCGTTTTGCATTCGGGTTAAATAAGGAAAAACGAATGGACACAAATGTACACTGACAGTTTGGACAGAGTTATTTATTAAATTCATAAAAGAAACAATAATTAGGCTACAGGAATACTGGATTCTAAACCTCAAAGAAATGCCACAATCAAGACCTCGGAGCAGAAATGAGAGAGAAACACCCAGAAACTCCTTATGCCGTTAGCAGTATAAGGGTCTTTCCCTGCCATTAATGCTTGGATAAATGCTATGCACGTCTCCTTCCATTAATAATAATAATAATGTCTAGTGTGGATGTGTAATATCCAGGTAATGTCCCGTTGTCATGATGTTTTATGACTTATCGCGAGAGGAAAAAAAGGACGTTGTGTCGCATAACATCAGTTAATGGAAACGCCGTCATTTCGCAATAGTTTTTTATCGACATTTAGAAAAAATCGCAAAAGTTTTGCGCAAATCTGTAATGGAAACGCGCCTAGTGGTGGCATATATCAATTTCCAAGGCAGTCTCAGGTCGGGCAGCCTGTACTCCATGGCGAGAGATCTCCTTATTTGGACACAAGCCAACTTGAGCTTGAGCGCTCTGCGTCCTATAGACAGTCAGAACAGCTCTTTATCTGCTTCGGTGGCCGATCCATAGGATCTCCAGTCATGAAGCAGAGGCTGTCCAGATGGATAGTGGATGCCCTCCCCTTGGCATATGCCTCGGTGGGTCAGGTTTGCCCTATAGGCACTAGAGTCCATTCAACTAGTGGTATGGCCTCGTCATGGGCATGGTCCTCTGGGTTTCCTATTCAGGACATATGTGGGGCGGCCGGTTGGTCCTCGTCCTCCACATCTGTGATGTTCTATAATATGGAGGCCCCTTCCCTGCAAGCGAAGGTCCTTTCTGTACGATTAGACTTGACAGGGTCCAGTCTTATCTATGTGTCAGGTCACTGTTCGTAAGCACACTATCCCTTGCTATAAACCAGCTTTGGCTGTTTTTGTCCATATATATGATCTGACCCGAGGGTATCCAGTCTATTAGTATATTCATTTTGGGGTATGAGCTTAGTGACATCCCTAATATATGATTTAGACCCGACGATGTCCTTATCAGTATATATATATATATATATATATATATATATATATATATATATATATATATATATATATATAAATTTTGGCTTGTTTCTGTGAGCCCAGGGGTCCTGCACAATACTCGTTCCCTACTCTCAGGGAACCGAGGTTACAATAGTAACCGAGTACATTCTTGCGTTAACGACAACCTGCAGTGAGAACTGAAAACCCAGACAGATGAATACACAGGCAAACTAGGATTATTATTGACACACAGCTGGACAGAATGACTAATCATATCAGTAACCATAGTGACAAACTCACTAACTCACAAACTCAAACTAGAACAAATTAGACTGAATACTTAACAGAAAAAAACTAAAAGTCCATGAAAATCAAACTAAGACAAAAATAACAGATTATTGTATGTATGTAGGCCTATGTATGTATGTATGTATGTATTACAACACCATTGTATGTCCCAATGTAAGGAACCTCAAACATACAGAGCACAGAGACAGCTTATTAGTTTTAGAAACTATTAGTTATAAAGTATTAATTTCATTGTAATTTATCATTTATCATAATAGTATTTTAATATTATTGGAAGGGAAAAACAAATCGCCTTTATGTAAATGAAAGCATCTCAGCACTAGAAAAGTCAAGATAAGTTGACAATAAAATTATTTTAAAGTGTCTTAAAGGGATTTTAGAATATAATTTCTGAAAACCCACATCCATTAACAGAACTGTTAAAAATGCAGTACTGATAAAAATATAGCAGAACAGTGTTTGGGAACAGATCACCTCAGTAAATACATGCCAAATATGTGTCACCAGTGAACATAGTAATATCACATACCTGCACATGTGTGACAGAGCTCAGTGTTGTTGAGATGTGTGGTCTGGTTGCTGATGGGATTGTTCAGCACACAGCTGTACGAATCATCCAGACACTCCAGATGTAAAGAGAGGCTTCTGTTGAGATCACACACACTGATGCTGGACAATACTTTGTACCAGGAGAGAGTCACATCAGTCACATTCAATACTGAACACACCAGTGAACATGATGATGAGGATGATGATGAATTTTGTGGGGATTCACTGATAATAACCGGAACAGGCAGATGAGCTGGAAAACATAAATGAATAGAAAGAAATATGAAAACAATGTGGCTTCAACCAGTTAATCTACTGTCAATTACACAATGCAAAGAACCATATGAATGTAGGGGCAGATCTCCAGTAACACCATGAGAGAATTGAACCCACAATCTTGATTAAGAGCACCGGTCCATCTGCTGACCTAGCAACACTTCCAACAACTTCTTTGCATAGCCATTACAAGTGGCATACAAAGTGTAAAAAATGCATGGGTTACTTTCAATGCTCCAACGCATTGACTAATTTAAATTCTGACAATTTTTTTTTTTTTGCCTGGAATCAGAATGATGTTGAAAACCAAATCTGTCCAGTCAGTTTTGTGAGGCTTGGAGCCACTTGATATATAATATATATGTGTATAAAATAAAGTGATCTGCAATTCTCTCACCATAGACAGTAACAGTGAACGTGATCTTGCTTCCTCTGATGGTCACTTCATAAAGTCCAGAGTCTGTGATTCTGGTGTTCATGATGTTCAGAGATCCAGTTTGATTATCCAGCTTCAGTCTGTCTCTGAATCTCCTATCAGTGCTGTTAGATATGTGGATCTCATCGAGCTCTCTATTGATTTGAGCTAATAGAGGCCCGTTAGTTCCAAACCTCCACTGAATCACATCATCATCCTTTATTTCAGTAACATCAGTGTTTAGAGTGACTGAATCTCCCTCCATCACTGACTTCACTGCATCACCACCAAACACACCTGAAGAACAAACAGTTTAAAATTTAGTTACCTTTTTCCCAAGTTATGTTGGTTTAATAAAGCTTTATTTAAAGTTTGAAATTGTTTTGAAGTGACTACAGACTTTGGAACAATAGAAAGACTGGCATAGAAAAAAAATAAAAGTGTGGAAAATAAATGGCAGTATGCAACATATCTGAGTTTACACATCTTCATATATTGTATTTTAAGTTTTGGTCCATACAAATAACATGCATCTTTTCAATCACTTACCAACCAGACAGCAACAGCAGAAACTGCGAAAAGTAAATGTGTGATACATTTTCTTCAACAGTTCAGTGGTTTGAAATAGTTTCAGTCAGTCTGAAAACCTGTAGACAGTAAAGTTGTGCAGACTGAATTAGACCACACCCCATATCTTCAGCCACACTTTCTCTCTTCAAAACCCCGCCCCCAAGGCCTCCATCCAAAATGATTGACAGGTTAAACAGCTCTCATGTTTTAAACCTCCTACATGTAACCCTTTTCACCATAGGCTCGTAATGAGGCCGGTACATTATACAGCAACATATAATGTATTAAACCCTCTTAACCCTAATACTTGGTAAAATGGTGAAAGAGACATCCCATTGTATTATAACCTGTCTAGGAACACTATGATTCTCACTCTCTCTTCTCAACAATGAAGGACTGGAAAAAAATAATCTCGTTTAAAACCCAGCAAATATTATCACAGATAATATTTATCTACACAGATGCAGGGCATGTGATGAAACAAACAACAAGAACGCAATGGCTCAGTTTCCTCCTTTTGTATTATGCAAAAGTCACATAACAGTCGAACAACAAATATGAAAATAAACAAAAAGCAATATGAAAAGACCCGAGTAATAAAGTCAATAATCTTAACCTGAGTGCACTCTTTTAGTTTTGTTCTTTTAGCAGGCCTGCATTAGTTCGTTGGCGCGCTTAATGTTGGAGCTCATAGAGGAAAAAAACAACAATACATCCTCACATGGAGTGAAAGACACAGATCCTACCGCGTCTGTAACTGTTTCTCTCGTCGAGCGACTCCGTCTGCAGCGGCACAGCAAGGGTTAAACAGCCTCGTCCGTCCCGCACTCACAACCAAGCGGCCTCCAATGAAGGAAAACAACTGCATCAGTCAGCGAAAACTCTTCCCGATGTCTCCTCTCATTCAGCAATCGAACGACGTGTCTGCGGTCCTTCCCACGACGATGTCACAATACTGCAAAACCACGAGCTAAACTAACCGATCTAAGCTCGCTTCACAGTATAAAACACATTTCCCAAAGTAGTTCACAGTCTCACAGTCACAAACCTCTCCTCCGAGTGCGTGATGTTCGATAAAACAAATTATAGTCCAACTTAAAGCATTTAGTGCACAAAACACTGTGTTAGTAGCAGACTATCCCTCGTGCTCTGTTCAACTCTATCTTCCGGGGTTTTTTCTCTCTTCCGTTTTTAGTTCTCGCGTGATTACATTCAACAGGATACTTTGTTAGTCACTAAATCTCGAACATTAACAAATAGATTAGTAAGCTTTTCCTATGTATTGAACCATCCTTAAAACATTTTAAAGAAAACAACTTTATTAAATTACCAGACACATCTGAACAGCACAAGGTAATTAAATAAGTATTATTACATTGTCAACAACTTATTGTATACCTTATTATAAATTGCATATGAAGTAAGCACTTTATCAAACCCAACAAAATACAATAACTTGCATATTTCAAAAATAAAGCAAAATAAGCGACTGATATTTATCAGGTCATTACACTCTCCCCTCACCAATATAAGACATGCCCTCATGACTTGGTGCTTTTGAAATGTAAACAACACAACTTATTAGTGGGTATAACCTTAGGTGACATACTCTTAGGAGATCACAGGGGCACCTATCCACTTATAAAGGCAAGAGACATATCTCACAATAGGAGCTTCTATGACACTTGGGTGTCCTAGTGTGTCATATGTTAATATGGATGGAGCTCTTCTGACTCTCTGAATTCTTCTGGTCTGAGTCTCAGTCTTTGTACCATCTTGTAACACTTGAGTCTCCTCATTGACAGCTTCATTTCTTAGAATCTTTTCTCTCGTTTCACCTGTCATCTCAGCAGACTCTGGTTGATATCCTCCTTTTCCCATTCCTGTTTCCTCCATAACATTTTCCATTCCTTCAGACTCTGTCACCTCTGGTCGTCCAATCACTTCATCCCATACCATATCCAGATCCAAGCTAAATGGTTCTGACATTTCTTCTTCCACTCCAGTCCTGGTAGTTTGGACAGATAAGTCATAACACATCTCACTTTCCTCATCCTCAGAATCTGTGTACTCTTTTCCATGATAATCATCTGGTTTTTCTTCTCCTTTGTCTCTGTTCTCTGATGTCTCCGGTGAAACCTTTCCTCTCTCTGACACATGGTTGCGAAGTTTATGAAGTCTCTTTCGTCTCTTTCGAAGGACTCTCATACCAGGTACAGGGTCAACATCAGGTGTCGGTTCCAGGCATGCATTTTGTCCAAGAGGTAGGATGTGATTTCGGTGAAGAATTTTGATAGGTCCATTTCCAACTTCTGGTTTCAACCGAAACACTGGTAAGTTTGGCATCTGACTGTCCACCACATAAGGATTTGAAGCCCAACGGTCTGCTAACTTATGCTTCCCCTGCAACCCCAAGTTCCTTATCAAGACTCTGTCTCCAGGCAACAGCTGTGAGAACCGAATCTTTTGGTCATACCTTCGTTTATTTCCCTCGTTCTGCTTGGCAGCAATGGACTCTGCAAGGTCATATGCAGCTTTCAACTCCTTCCTCATCTCAGTTACATACTTGAGGTAAGTTTCCTGCCGTGTGTCATCGCTGGACGTCCCAAAACACAAATCCACTGGAAGCCTCGCCTCACGCCCAAACATAAGGTAATAGGGTGAAAACCCTGTGGCCTCATTTGAAGTGCAGTTGTAGGCATGGACAAGGTGTCCAATGTGCTGACTCCATTTCCTCTTGCTGCTTGGCTCCAGAGTCCCGAGCATGTTTAACAAAGTCCTATTAAACCTCTCAGGCTGGGGGTCTCCTTGAGGATGGTAAGGCGTAGTCCTTGATTTTTCAATCCCAAGTGTGCCAAGTACCTCATGTACAAGCCGACTCTCAAAATCTCTCCCTTGATCGCTGTGCATCCTCTTCGGCAATCCGTAATGGACAAAGTACTTCTCTATCAACACCTTCGCCACTGTAGAGGCTTTTTGGTCTCTCGTTGGAAAAGCTTGGGCATAGCGTGTGTAGTGATCAGTGATAACCAAGACATTTTCTGTATTGCTTGAATCGGGTTCAATAGACAAGAAGTCCATACAAACAAGGTCCAGTGGTCCATCACTTTGCAAATGAGACAGTGGAGCAGCTTTCTTGGGTAGCGTCTTTCTCTTTATGCAACGGGTACAGGACTTGCAGTATTCTTCCACATCTGACTTCATCCGTGGCCAGTAGAATCTGTCTTTAATTAGGCCGTATGTTTTGTCACGACCTAAATGACCACAGTCATCATGCAGAGATGTCGTTACCATCTTTCTATACTTCTCTGGCAATACCAACTGAGAGCGAGGGGGTTTGTCAGGAGGACTTGTGACTCGATACATGACTCCTTTTCGTATCTTTAACCGATCCCACTCTCTCAACAACAAAGGGAAGGTTGGATGCTTTGTCTTGTCAACTCGTGTCAAATCTCCTTTGTTGAGAGCTGACCATATCTCGCCAATGCCAGGACATTCTTGCTGAGCATTTGACAGCTCTGTAGAACTCAGAATGGGCATCGCCTTTACACTCAAGGTAGACATATTACAGTAGGCTTGTGGGACAGCATGTGGAGAGGGTCCCAATTGGTCAATTGCCCTACCAAGACATGGATTTCTACGTTTATCCACTTCAGCTGTCTGGCACATGGTTCTCACACCAGCTGCAGATATGTCTTTCCACTCCGGTACTTGAGTGAGTGTGGGGTGTGGCCGACGAGAAAGAGCATCTGCATCAATGTTTTGAACCCCTGATCTGTACTTGAGGCTGAAGTCATATGTAGACAATGCAGCAAGCCAGCGGTGACCTGTGGCATCTAACTTGGCCGACGTCAACACATAAGTCAACGGGTTGTTGTCTGTCCTCACTTCAAACTTCGTACCATACAGGTAGTCATGCAGTTTGTCCACAACCGCCCACTTCAAAGCCAAAAACTCTAACTTATGAGCAGGGTAATGTCGCTCAGATGGGGTTAGGCTTCTACTGACGAAAGCAACGGGTCTTAACCCTTCACCTTGATCCTGGTATAACACGCCACCTAGCCCTTCTTGGCTGGCGTCGACATGTAACACATAGGGAAGCTGTGGGTTTGCAAAAGCTAACACCGGAGCTTGAGTAAGCCTCTGCTTCAGCTCTACAAAGGCTGCTTCACACTTGTCATCCCATCTACAACCAAAAGGCTCTGAGGGGTTTAGGTAGAGGTTATCCCGTTTTCCCTTGGATTTCTTGGCAGCTGGTGGGTAGCCAGACAACAGTTGGTTCAACGGATAGGCCACTTTGGAGTAATCTTTCACAAAACGTCTATAGTACCCACAGAAGCCAAGAAATGACCGCAAAGCAGTCACAGTGCTTGGTCTGGGCCATGTCGTTACTGCTTCAGTCTTCTCTGGATCAGTAGACACTCCGTCTTGAGATATAATGTGCCCCACGTAAATCACTGATGGTTGACAAAACTGGCATTTATCCAGCGACAGCTTGAGACCCTCATCCTTCAAGCGGTCCAGCACCTTTAACAGCCTTTCCTCATGCTCTTCGAGTGTTGCTCCAAACACGATGAGATCATCCAGATAGACCAAAACTTCAAGCAAGTTCATATCCCCAACAGTTTGTTCCATGATCCGCTGAAAGGTTGCGGGAGCCCCTGACACTCCTTGTGGCATCCTTTCAAATTGGTAGAAACCCACTGGGCATATGAAGGCTGTCTTCTCTTTATCTGAGTCACTCATAGGCACTTGGTAATATCCACTCCGGAGGTCTAGCACACTAAACCACTTGCTTCCATTGAGACAGGCCAGTGCGTCTTCAATCCTTGGTACTGTGTACTGATCTGGAACAGTGCGTCGATTTAGGGTCCTGAAGTCCACACACATCCTTATTTTACCAGTCTTCTTCCTCACCACCACTATAGGTGAGGCATAAGGACTTCTTGACCCTGTGATGATCCCAGCATCTTTAAGCTGTGACAGATGTTGTCTCAGTGCCTCTAGATCAGCAGGAGGCAGTCTGCGAGACCTCTCTCGAAAAGGTTTGTCTTCAGTGGTTTTGATAGCGTGATGTGCACTTTTACAGCAGCCAACATCAAACTCATGGGTAGAGAAAACCTCATGTCGTTCCATCATTTTTCCCACCAATCTTTCCTTCCACTCCTCAGGGACTGGTGAATCTCCAAAGTTAAAGGAGGACGGGGTCAATTTTCCTGCTGACTCAGAGTTAAACTTTTGGCTTACAGAAGACGATGACACCACATCTACTGGAAACAGGTGAGCAACCGGCATTCCTCTGGTCAATGTAATGTCCTTTTTCGATACATTCCTGACCAGCACAGTGATTTTCTTAGACATTACAACAGTGGTTGCCTGCAACTCTGGTCTGACCAAAAGCTCTCCTGAAAACCTTGGATCATCGCCGTATTCGTCAGGCGAGTCCACCAGAATGCCTTGAGCACTTGGAATCCCTTCAAACTTTGGCACACCGGTCACTCGGGCTACCCCTCCAGGGCGCACAATAACAGGTTTACTTTGTGTGAACCACACAGTTCCTCTCTTGTGGTTGTCATCATCATCAGGTAGGCATTCTGACAGCTGTTCAAAAGCCCTTTTGAAAGCAGGATGAATGTGCATGCTGCTGATGAAACTCTCTCCTTCTCTCTCTTTACAGCTCCTCAGTAGTCGTCTCACAGTTGGTGTGTTTGTGCCAATAAGTATGGAAGCTCCACCTCTCACAACTGGGTCAGGACACACCAACACAAGGGCATCAATAGTCTCAGTTACTCCAACGTCAGCTTCCAAAAACTCCATCTTAAGTGACAAATAGCCATCATATGGGTAATCAGCAGGACTGAGGCCCCATATCTGCAAGGCACTGATAGGTGTCAATGGCAGATGTGTCAAATATCTGTCGTAGAAGGATCTGTACAGCAAAGTCACTTGAGAACCAGTATCGAGTATGGCTTTAGCATAAATGCCTTCAATCTGCACTGGTACAGCAGAGCTTGGCCCGACTAAGCCCTCAGGTATAGTGTCTTCCACTTTCTCGTCTGGTTTAATGCACTTGGTGTAACGTGTTTTCACCACAGGGAAGCCAGGCCGTTCCTTTACTGGTTCCCGCGGTAGTTTCCCGACTTCTTTGTCAGTTTGATGAGGCGCTTGTTGACTCTCTTGAGATTTTCTTCACCATCACATTCCCTTTTGAAATGTCCATCCTCCCCACATCTATAGCAAAAAATCCCGGGTCTATCTTCCTCAGTGCCAGTTCTTTGCAGGGTGTCATTCCTTCTGTGTTTAGCCTTGGCAGGGATTTCAAATTGTGGACCTTGGGTGTACGGCGGGGATGTCACTGTAGCAGCTTTAAGGCTAATCATTTCTGCTTTCATAACAGTAATGTCTTTTCTGAGTTGTTCCACTTCAGGATCAACTTTAGTTTCAGGAGTGGGCCTGGGGACAGGAGTAACAGTCTTTGACATCACTGGGCTTTTTACATCATTCCTACTTTGAAGCATGTCCTCTTCCTCTCTGACCTCTTTCAATAAGTCACTGAAAGTAGGTGGTTCACGCAGCTTATGTGTCATGCGAATGCGAAGGGCAATCATGTCTTGTGGCAAGGCACCTCTCACAATCTGCTCAATGCAAAGTCGATTCATTTCTGACAGCTGCACCCCCCCTTTCCTGAATACACAGTGTAACAGTTTATCTAGCCTCATCACATAGGTAGACAGCTTCTCACCTTCACATTGAAGTGTATGCCGGAATCTAATAAGAAGATCAGATGGAATTTCAGTTGTTCCAAAAGCTGTCTCCAAAACTTGCATGTAGTCATATGAAGTAGCAGAGGGGTTTTGTGCTCTTAGAAACCTCACTATGTCAGCAGCTGGACCCTTAAGACTTTCCACTATCCTCTGTTTGTTTACATTGTCACTGCATTGCCATTCTTCCAATAAATGCATTGTCTGCTCTGCCCACGCGTCATACTCTTCTTCCCCACTGGGGGTGGGTTTCACACCAGAAAACATGCGGAGCTTCCTGTAACTTTGAGTGTCAGCAGGTGCAGTGTTACATTTGTCCACCAGGGAGCTTATGGCATCGATCAGGGCAGTATTCATGTCAAGTGGTGAAGGGTTAAGCAAGCCTTTAACATCAGTAACAGTCTTTCCTTCATGCTTCAAAAAGGACAACAGCTTGGCTTCAAAATCTCCACCTTCCACATGAGCAGGGAGCACATGAACAGGCCAAGGACCAGCCTCCCCAGGAAGCCCAACACAGTCTGGTATAGTCTGCTTAGTAAGATCAGTGGATGACCGAATCAACACAAACTGGGTTTTGGAAGCTACATCTAGACAGCGATCAACTATTTTGGCAATTCCAAAAGCTTTAACAAGACTCAAAGCTTGAAGCAGAACATCATCTGTGACGTTTGCGTCACAATCACTTAGCACTAATGCATTTTCACGAGCTATTTGTTTCCTTTTACACCAAGCTTCAATCTCAGCAAGATCCATTTTGTATGCTTAAAATCGGTAAGGGGAGAGGAAAACAAACAAACAGTGAATTCAAACTGTTAGCGGTACTGGTCACTCAGATATTCAGTATGAGACTGCAATAGCAGGTTTAAATCTGCACACAACACTGAGGGATTTTACAAAGCTACAAAAATCCCAAGACGAGCCCCCAAAAATGTAACCCTTTTCACCATAGGCTCGTAATGAGGCCGGTACATTATACAGCAACATATAATGTATTAAACCCTCTTAACCCTAATACTTGGTAAAATGGTGAAAGAGACATCCCATTGTATTATAACCTGTCTAGGAACACTATGATTCTCACTCTCTCTTCTCAACAATGAAGGACTGGAAAAAAATAATCTCGTTTAAAACCCAGCAAATATTATCACAGATAATATTTATCTACACAGATGCAGGGCATGTGATGAAACAAACAACAAGAACGCAATGGCTCAGTTTCCTCCTTTTGTATTATGCAAAAGTCACATAACAGTCGAACAACAAATATGAAAATAAACAAAAAGCAATATGAAAAGACCCGAGTAATAAAGTCAATAATCTTAACCTGAGTGCACTCTTTTAGTTTTGTTCTTTTAGCAGGCCTGCATTAGTTCGTTGGCGCGCTTAATGTTGGAGCTCATAGAGGAAAAAAACAACAATACATCCTCACATGGAGTGAAAGACACAGATCCTACCGCGTCTGTAACTGTTTCTCTCGTCGAGCGACTCCGTCTGCAGCGGCACAGCAAGGGTTAAACAGCCTCGTCCGTCCCGCACTCACAACCAAGCGGCCTCCAATGAAGGAAAACAACTGCATCAGTCAGCGAAAACTCTTCCCGATGTCTCCTCTCATTCAGCAATCGAACGACGTGTCTGCGGTCCTTCCCACGACGATGTCACAATACTGCAAAACCACGAGCTAAACTAACCGATCTAAGCTCGCTTCACAGTATAAAAAAACATTTCCCGAAGTAGTTCACAGTCTCACAGTCACAAACCTCTCCTCCGAGTGCGTGATGTTCGATAAAACAAATTATAGTCCAACTTAAAGCATTTAGTGCACAAAACACTGTGTTAGTAGCAGACTATCCCTCGTGCTCTGTTCAACTCTATCTTCCGGGGTTTTTTTCTCTCTCTTCCGTTTTTAGTTCTCGCGTGATTACATTCAACAGGATACTTTGTTAGTCACTAAATCTCGAACATTAACAAATAGATTAGTAAGCTTTTCCTATGTATTGAACCATCCTTAAAACATTTTAAAGAAAACAACTTAATTATTAAATTACCAGACACATCTGAACAGCACAAGGTAATTAAATAATTATTATTACATTGTCAACAACTTATTGTATACCTTATTATAAATTGCATATGAAGTAAGCACTTTATCAAACCCAACAAAATACAATAACTTGCATATTTCAAAAATAAAGCAAAATAAGCGACTGATATTTATCAGGTCATTACACTTGTACAAAGACAGTTCTCAGGACTCCATGTCAATGGTATCTGGATAACAGGTCTTTATGTGTTATTTCAAAGAAAATAATAAAGCTTTTGATTCTGGAAGGAAATCATATTCTGCCGTCGTATCAGTTGGCAGATCACTTTCTGCAGTCAGTATTTACAGTCACACTGACAACTTTAATACAAATTTAATTTCATCTCATAGAGTGCAAATCTGGGGTGCACGAGAGAAAATTAAGTAAGCTTTTATAATATTGTTTTTATCTTGTAATGATGGAGACAAATCAGACAAAAGTATTTTTTATATTTAACAAATCTTTAAAATCACTTACCAACCATAACAATGTGCCGATGTGTCTGTGATCCTATATTATGTCTGTCTGTGATAAATATAATATCACTAATTAAATATATATATACACTACCGTTCAAAAGTTTAGGGTCAATACGATTTTTTATTTTTTTTAAAGAAATTAATACTTTTCTTCAGAAAGGACTCATTAAATTGATCAAAAGTGACAGTAAAGACATTTATAATAATGCAAAATATTTATTTTTTAATTGAATGCTTTTCTCTTGAACTTTCAAATAATCCTGAAAAAAATGAATCACGGTTTGCACAAAAATATGAAGCAGCAAAACTGTTTTCATAAATGTTTCTTGATCATCATATTATAGTGATTTCTGAAGGATCATGTGACACTGAAGACTGGAGTCATGATGCTGTAAATTCAGCTTTGATCACAGGAATAAATTACACTTTACTATATATTCACATAGAAAACAGCTGATTTACATTAGAATAATATTTCACAATATTACTGTTTTTTCTGTATTTTTAATCAAATAAACAGCCTTGGTGAGCAGAAGATACTTATTTTAAACACATTAAAACTCTTACCGACCCCAAACTTTTGAACGGTAGTGTATACTGCATATGCAACGCAGTCTCATGAAAGTGCGTATAAATACCACGAATGTTATTTCTCGTGCCATTTATACAGCAATTTTTTTTTTTGCGTGCATAATATGCACTAAAAACCCCTTGGGTAGGATTGGGGGGGAGGGGGTGCGTGCGTATTACATGCCATAGAGTGGTATCATATGCACGCGAAAACTGCGTATCATATACACGCAACAACTATTTTGGGTGTATAAATGTCGCGATAAATAACATTCGTTCTATTGATACGCACTTTCATGAGATCGGGCTGGTATGTGATCAGATACCCAGATAGCACAAGTCTCTTTGATGTTATATTTACATCTGGAAGATGTATTTTAAAGAGTGTTTGCTCATCTGCAATACGTCTATAGGACGTTTCTGTCAGATGTCAAATAGACGTTTAGAAGATGTCTTTAAGATGTAATTATTTAGAATGCATGTTAAACTGACATCTTATAAACGTCTATTTGACATCTGACAGAAACGTCCTATAGACGTATTGCAGATGAGCAAACACTCTTTAAAATACGTCTTCCAGATGTAAATATGACATCAAAGAGACTTGTGCTATCTGGGTATAGTGTGTGTGTATATATATATATGGGCCGGGACTTTAACGAGTTAATTAAGATTAATTAATTACAGACTTTAACGTGTTAATTAACACAAAAAATTATTTTAATCGCACTTATTTTTGCACCGCGGAACGTTTCTCACTGGATGAGTTTCGGCGGACCGATTATACTGAAGCACCAACATTCAAAATGAAAGTTCATGATCTGATGAAGAAGCTGACGGGATCGCGCTTCATAGACATGTTCATAGATCGCCTAGGTCGCTTTGGTTGGCCCCGTGGATGGGACATTTTGTTATAAAAAACGAACTTTGTTGTGAGATGTGTCTTTAATGTGTTCAGTTCGGGACAGCTCAGTGTGTGTGTGTGACCGAGAGGGAGCGAGTGCGCTTGTCGAAGGCGCGCGCGCGCGCCCCTTTGTTGTTGTTCCCCGCGAAGCAGCGGATGAGTGTGTGTGAGAGTAATACGGTGATCCGTGCAGGTAGCTAGCTATGTGCAGTGTATTTCAGTGCAGTCAGTCAAATAAAGCACCTAAACTCTTCTGCAAGACGGCCTCGTTGTCCTTTTATATGCTACCATCACACCAAACAGCGTGAAGTTTAGGGAGTTAACCCCGGGAGGAGAATTACCGGCCCTGGAGAAGACGAATCTCCCCTGTCTCCCAACCACGGTTAGGAGACAGAAGCAGGAAAGGTTAACACAAATTGCACTGGTCTGCTGGACTTGGTTGAACAAAAATAAACAATATGTTGTTGCTTAAGCTTATGTATTCATTTCAGTCATTATTTATATTCGAGTCATTCTACGAAACGGGTGCCATTTCCACTTAGTAATTTTCCAAATTTTCATTAAAAACAAACTCTTTTTTTTTTTAAACTTACAACTTTAAAGATATGTTAATCCTCCAAAAAAACATATTTTCCCACCTCAGGCACAAAATCCTTAATAATATTATTCACTTATCTCTCGTACCACCCCGTCACGGACAATATGTATGCCATTAAAGTAGTAAAACAAGAAATCTATTTTTTAAATATAATGTTTTCCTAATAGTAAAATGTCTCTTTTTTGGAAACCATCAATAGAAAGTATGTAATTTAATCCATTTTATTTATTCTTAGTTTTTTAATCTTGAAATATGAATTCGACATTTCAATGGCCTCATTTTTGTACTGAAAAAAACAATTAACTTAAAAAATACAAATAAAGTTACATTTATTTGATTAGTCCACACAACAAGAACATCATTCAACATTAATTTATGTAAAATGTAATTTCCATTACATCAAATTTTAACAAAATGACCCCGTGACGGGGTGGTAACTATTGTCACGGAGTGGTTCACTGTGACAGGGTGATATGGACAAACTGTTTCTCTATTACATGATCTGCTGGTTTTAAACTTTATAAAACTGGGGGAGGGGAAACATTATAATTGGAGATTTAATGGAAAACTTTGGTCATGCTCTGAAAAAGAGCCAAATGTTATAAAATGTAACATTCTTCATTAAACACCGTGAGTGAGTGAAAGATAGTGAGTGAGTGAGTGAAAGACAGTGAGTGAGTGATTGAGTGAAAGATAGTGAGTGATAGTGATTGAGTGAAAGATAGTGAGTGAGTGAGTGAGTGAGTGAGTGAGTGAGTGAGTGAGTGAGTGAGTGAGTGAGTGAAAGATAGTGAGTGAGTGAGTGAGTGAGTGAGTGAGTGAGTGAAAGAGATAGTGAGTGAGTGAGTGAGTGAGTGAGTGAGTGAGTGAGTGAGTGAAAGAGAGAGTGAGTGAGTGAGTGAGTGAGTGAGTGAGTGATTGAGTGAAAGATAGTGAGTGAGTGAGTAAAAGAGATAGTGAGTGAGTGAGTAAAAGAGATAGTGAGTGAGTGAGTGAGTGAGTGAGTGAGTGAGTGAGTGAGTGAGTGAGTGAAAGAGATAGTGTGAAAGAGTGAGTGAGTGAGTGAGTGAGTGAAAGAGATAGTGAGTGAGGGAGTGAGTGAGTGAGTGAGTGAGTGAAAGAGAGTGAGTGAGTGAGTGAAAGAGATAGTGTGAAAGAGTGAGTGAGTGAGTGAAAGAGATAGTGTGAAAGAGTGAGTGAGTGAGTGAGTGAGTGAGTGAGTGAGTGAGTGAGTGAGTGAGTGAAAGAGAGTGAGTGAAAGAGATAGTGTGAAAGAGTGAGTGAGTGAGTGAAAGAGAGTGAGTGAGTGAGTGAGTGAGTGAGTGAGTGAGTGAAAGAGATAGTGTGAAAGAGTGAGTGAGTGAGTGAAAGAGATAGTGTGAAAGAGTGAGTGAGTGAGTGAGTGAGAGAGAGAGAGAGAGAGTGAAAGAGACAGTGAGAGAGTGAGTGAGTGAAAGAGATAGTGTGAAAGAGTGAGTGAGTAAGTTAAAGAGATAGTGAGTGAGTGAAAGAGATAGTGAGTAAGTGAAAGAGATAGTGAGTGAGTTAAATAGAGAGTGAGTGAGTGAGTGAGTGAGTGAAATGGTGAGTGAAAGAGAGAGTGAGTGAGTGAGTGAAACAGATGGTAAGTGAGTGGAAGAGATAGGGAGTGAGTGAGTTAAAGAGATAGTGAGTAAGTGAAAGAGATAGTGAGTGAGTGAAAGAGATAGTGAGCAAAATGAAAACAACAGGGTTAAGTTAACAGTAAAAATGATTAGCCTATATTAGAATCCTTAAATTTCACACATCCTCACATTCAAATGGGAGGCAGAACCACCCCGTCACATCCCTTACCACCACGTCACAATAAAACATGTTACGGGGTGGTATGTGACGGGGTGGTAAATTTCATCCCAAAATGGCCACAGATCTCCTAAGTTCCTCACCTAGCATACATGCATTCAATCTGAAACACACTTTTCTTTGCATTATTAATGTAAAATAATTAATAAAAATGGTTTGAGCTTGACGGAACCTGCCTTACATGAAAAATCAACAAATAAACAATGTAAAAGAATGTCAGTACTTGCCTGTTTTTTTTTTTTATTTTATTTTTATTGCATGAACAACAATTACAGAACATGAACAAAAAAAAAAAAAAATACAAAAAAATGCCAGGGTTAAAGGTACACAAATGCACACTTGCCTGTTTTTGTTCTTGGTGGCTACAAGGCTTAAATGATGTCACTTCCGCTTTGTGATGTCATTTAAAGCAACAGTACATGATTTATAGATAAAACATGTTAGTGTGACGGGGTGGTAAGTCAAACTGAGGGACACACACAAATCATAAAATATTTACAAAAAAATAAGGTTTATTTTGAATAAAATATATCTTATGTAAAAAGGGACACACATATAATCCTGAAAATAATAAATGTTTTTAAAAAATACATAACTTATTTGGTGATATTTTAGATGTAAATGTCATGTTGGTCAACACGGACATGTGAAATTGGCTATGTACTAAGGACAAATTATTAAAAATAGTATGTTATTCTTTAAAAATAGTATTTTATCATATATCATGTTAACAAGAACACTTGAATTATTAATTTTAAGCTTTGTAAACACATTTTGGGACATTTTTGTGCCTTATGCATCTAATCAAATGTTGCGGACCCAAATGGCACCCGTTTCGTAGAATGACTCATTCATTATTAGGCCTACTCAGTATACTAAAAATCCATGTGAAAAAAATTACTTCTCACTGTTCTCAGGTCAAATATTTATGCGATTAATTGCGATTAATTAATTACAAAGCCTCTAATTAATTAGATAGATTTTTTTAATCGAGTCCCGGCCCTACTATATATATATATATATATATATATATATATATATATATATATATATATATATATATATATATATATATATATATATATATATATACTGTATTTGTGATCAGATATGGCACTCCATGTGTAATATATTGCAGATATACAGTGCACAAGTTTGGAAACCCATGCTAAAGTTGCCTAAAAAGTCAATAAAAAAATCATCTTTTGGAAATTGATCTTTGAGCCCTTTGGCCAGCAACCATATAACCCTGTAGCCCGAGACAGGTTGCCCAATGAAGCTAAGCAGGGCTGAGTCTGGTTAGTACCTGGATGGAAGACCTCCTGAGAAAAACCAGGTTGCTGCTGGAAGAGGTGTTAGTGAGGCCAGTAGGGGGCGCTCACCCTGTGGTCTGTGTGGGTCCTAACGCCCCCCAATGTATTGACGGGGACACTATACTGTCAAAGAGCACCGTCCTTTGGATGAGACGTTAAACTGAGGTCCTGACTCTCTGTGGTCATTAAAAATCCCAGGATGCCCTTCGAAAAAGAGTATGTAACCCCAGCATCCTGGTCAAATGTGCCCCATGGCCTCTGTCCATCATTGCCTCCTAATCATCCCCATATAATTGGCTTCATCACGGTCTCCTCTCCACCAGTAAGCTGGTGTGTGGTGGGCGTTCTGGTGCAATATGGCTGCCGTCACATCATCCAGGTGGAGCTGCACATTGGTGGTGGTTGAGTAGATTCCCCCTTCCATGTAAAGCGCTTTGAGTGCCGAGAAAAGTGCATACCTAGAGATTGGCTTGGGGAACTTTCCATAAAATCAAATTAGGCGAACTGAAATAAAACCATGTCAATCTCTAGGTATGATGAATGGTGTGTAAAGGGATCCATGAAATAACTGGCCTTTAAAAATAAAAATTGGCCTGCCTCTATATACGGCCTGCTGCTTAGGGCCCCGCCGCCAATAGGGGGCCCCCAGACTATGGTCCGACATAGACCCTGAACGTGACCTGTAACTCAACGTACATTCGCATCACATGTTAACGCAGCGGTAGAGTTACTCACGGGACACTGCACTTCACAAAATGTATTAATGTCGCAATCACAAAAATGTATTATTTGCGTTTGCTTTAAAACGTTGCCGGTTAAACATATCATTTGCGTGCTGTTCTGACATACATTTCTTTTTCTGTGCGCATAAACACACACGCTCTAAAAACCTGTCAAACAGCGCCGATTACTGGACTTTATCGAAATTGCGTGTGATTGTGCAAATACTGTCAAATACACTCAGGGTTTACATAAACACAGTTGGTTATGTCTAAAGTGAAAGTGATCAGTTGCTTCTGTCACTTTGTTAGAAGCAGGACAGCAGCCGTACATAAATAGTTGTTGTCAAGCAGCTGTACCAACATGCTTTAAATGCACTTCCATTGTGCCAGTGCCAAAACACTCCAGCCCGAAGTGCCTTAACGACTACCGCCCTGTAGCACTCACACCCATCGTAATGAAGTGCTTTGAGCGGCTGGTCCTGGCACACCTAAAAGACTCTCTACCATCCACATTGGACTCACATCAGTTTGCCTACCGTAGCAATAGGAGCACAGAGGATGCAGTTTCCATGGCACTGCACTCTGTGCTCACACATCTGGACAAAAAGAACACCTATGCACGCATGCTGTTTGTTGACTTCAGCTCAGCATTCAACACGGTCATCCCAACTAAGCTAATAGCCAAACTTGGAGACCTGGGCATCAACACCTCCATGTGCAACTGGATTTTGGACTTTTTGACTAACAGACCCCAGAATGTTAGATCTGGCTCCACCTGCTCCACGTCCATCACACTCAACACTGGTGTACCACAGGGCTGTGTGCTAAGCCCGTTTCTCTATTCCCTCTTCACCTCCGACTGCAAACCTGTGTACGAATCTAATTCCATCATCAAGTTTGCGGACGACACCACGGTGATTGGTCTCATCAGCAACACTGATGAGACTGCATATAGGGAGGAGATCAAGCACCTGGCCACATGGTGCACTGAAAATAACCAGCTACTCAACACCACCAAAACGAAGGAGCTCATCGTGGACTTCAGGAAAGAGTCAAGAGGCACACACGACACCATCCACATCACTGGAATGGCTGTTGAGCGTGTCTCCAGTTTCAAGTTCTTGGGGATCCACATCTCGACGGACATGTCCTGGACAACCAACACCTCCTGCCTGGTCAAGAAGGCTCACCAGCGCCTTTTCTTCCTGAGGACACTGAGGAAGAATCAGCTTTCCTCAACTATCCTGGTGAACTTCAATCGCTGTGCAATAGAAAGCATCCTGACCAACTGTGCAACAGTGTGGTATGGGAGCTGTTCTGTTGCAGAGCGCAAGGCACTGCAGCGGGTGGTGAAAACCGCCCAGCGCATCACTGGGACTCCACTACCTGCCATCGAGCACATCCAGAGGAAACGCTGTCTGCACCGAGCTCGCAGCATCCTCAAGGACTCCTCTCACCCAGCCCACAGACTGTTCTCTCTCCTGCCCTCTGGCAGGCGTTTCAGGTGCCTCCGGACCAGGACCAGCAGACTAAAGAACAGCTTTTTCCCCAGAGCTGTCTCTTTACTGAACTCTAACCCTCACTGATCCCACTCCCCTCATATACTGATAAACTCTCCTCTCCCTCCTCACACCTGCCTCCATTTTGTTATTTGCAATGCTATAATGTTCATTTGCACTGCTGACTATTATTATAGTAACAACTGTTTACATATGTGTCTTGCACTACTTACCTGACTGGAATATCAATTTGCACTGCCGACTGTTTATTTACAGTACCAATTGTTTACATATACATTTGCAATACTGTACTTTAACTGTAATATGCAATTACTTTCCACTGCACTTTTACTCGGATAGCTTCTGTCCAACTTAATTTGCACTACTTTAAATCCATCTGTATATATATTCATAGTACATATTCACCTGCAAACTCTGCTTATAGTAATAACCATCTGTAAATTATGTTCATTGTACATATCTGTAAAAATCCTGTTTATAGTAATATCCATCTGTATATTCAGTACATATCTAGCTGTAAATTCTGTTCACAATAATAGTTATCTGTATATTATATTCATAGGACTAATTTATCTGTAAAATTCTGTTTATAATAGTATTCAATTCTATATTTATTCAGTACATATCAATGTACTGCACTTGGAACCACTGTATATCCTGCACTTGCTGCTATTGCACTTCTGGTTAGACCCAAACTGCATTTCGTTGCCTTGTACCTGTACTTGTGTAATGACAATAAAGTTGAATCTAATCTAATCTAATAGTTGGATAGTTCACCAAAACATGATATTATTTACTCAATCTCCATGTATCAATTTCTTCTGTGCTGCTGAAGACAAAAGAAGATATATTTTGAAGAATGTGTGTAACCAAACAGTTGCAGGTCCCCATTGACTTCCATATAGAATAAATAAATAAATAAATACTATGGAAATCAATGGGGTCTATCAACTGTAGTTTGACTGAGGTGACCTGACAGAATTAACAGTCTACACTTGATTACTTTTGTGGGGAAAGAGTTAAAAAATATCTGGCAAAAAAGGCATTCAAGTCAACCTAGTCAAGAGACCGAGTGGCACGTGCTTGAGCACCACTTGCTACATGTGGCTGCCCCTAACACTCTCAACCATAAGTCAAGACTAAACCAGTTCCCTATACGTAGATCATGTACAATCTCTGCCTCTAGTAGCCCAGCTCACAATCTAGAATCGAGGAGCCCAAATCTGACAAGCTTTCCTGACACACAAGCTGACATATCAACATGTGCCAATGAGCGATAGAAAACTGCCATAAACAAAGGCACTTAGGCCTACTATTAAAAACTCTTTCTCTTCTTTTCTGCATTTAACCTCTAGCTCTTTTATTAACCATTTATTTTACTAAACCTGACATTACACACTTAATATTGACAATTTGTGTCTTTGTATGTTTTCTTTCAGGGTGTTAAACAGGAGGATGAGGTGATATACGCAGGTGTCGTCACTAGACATTAATTAAACTCTCTGTGAGGCTGTTTCCTCAAGATGTTCTTATCAATAGGGTTTTCATGCACACTAGAGAGCCGGTATTGCAACCAAACTGTTTAAGATTTGAAATTGCTAACATGCACTGTATTAGTAGCAGCTTATGGCCATGCAAAAGCATTAGCTGGGTTCTTACTGTTTTCTGAAGAATGCATGTGTGTGAGAGATAGCTAAAGTAACACAGGGGTTTGGTTAAAGATGATTACTGATATCAGCCATTGTGTATAAGAGCGTGACACTTACACCGCATTTCATAATGCTGCAATAAACCAATTTCTCAAGTGCATGTAGGCCTAAACTCTGAACATTCATTTTACTTTTTTTTTCAAATATGTTATTAGTTGTTGTGTGTAATTTTTTTTTTTTTTGTTTATTTTTTTTTTTACATTTTCTGTTTATTGTAATCCTGCATGTTAATGTGTTTCAGTTATAGTAAAGGTTAAAAGCTAAAATAATTACATAGAGATAGTTAAGCATCATGGGACATTAACCAGATTTTATTCAACAGTTTCTAGCTTTGAACATTTACTTTAGATTTGTGAGTCTATAGTTTCCTCTGAGCTCTTAAAACCCTCATGTGGATTCTTAACAATCCCAAAACTCATCCACATGTAACAGACATATATTATACATGGACTGATTTTCGCACACAATTTGGGGGAGAGTGCAAAGTTACATAGATAACCTGATAACCTAACTTTACAAGATGCCCTACTGGGACTGATGTTAAGAACGGCTCAGATGTTTGTTCACAAGTATTTATTTTAAGCAGGGTATTTTTCATTTTTACTCTGTGTATGATCAGGAAATCCTAGCTGACTTTAAACAGCCATTTTACATGTTTTAGCAGCACATTCTCAATGCATTCAGATCAAATGGCAATGATTGATAAACATAAATCTGCATAACAACAGTACACATTTAATTTTGTTATATATGATACCACAGCAAGCCTCAGATCTTTCTCAGGAAAGAAAAGTGGTTTCATCTGTTAAGATTGTAAAGACTTTAGGCGGGTCTAATCCATGGGGAATTTGCATATCATAATTAATAATTGGTAATTAATAATTATTCATACATGTTTGGATTAGATCAGTCTTACATGTTAATAAATCTCCCTCTAAAGGAGAATGTCATTTTACCTGGATGTATACATGCAATCCTTTCATTTTAACAAGTTGATTGCAGTCAATTACACAGATCACGTCTTACAAAGCAGGCAAAATTAATTTAGCTCAATTGTCAGAAGAATATTGAGGGGTTTTCCCCAATATCATCTTACTTTATAGGATTGCAGGAAACGCAATTCTCTGGCCAGAAGAACTGGGTTTTCTGCCCTATAAACAAATATGTAAAGCTATCTTTAAGTTATAAAGTTCGTAGCAAGATCTTTTGGCACTTAAGAGACTCGAAATTGAGCAAAGAGAAAGTCCATCAGTCAAGTGAATATAATGATTTAATAAAGGCATGTCTACTTATATATTTACTACGTTACAGGAATACATGTATTTACAAACACAGACATAGACAATACAATAAAACATCAATGAACGAGAAATGCGTAAAGTTTGGGCAATGGATAACTTACACGCGAAAGCGTGAGAGGGAGAGAGAGAGAGAGGGTGAGAGTTTAGAGAGTTGCATGGTTGCAGTGAGATTAGGAAGAGAGATGATCTTTCTAAATAAATTAGCAAATTCACATAGACAAACGGAACTTTGAGAGACAACAAGACTTCAACAAATCTTAAAAACGTGATCAAACACGGATACTTGCAGAGGTTTGGTCTTTGCATGGCTTGTGAAGAAGCGTGTGTGTGTGTCTCGCAGCCCGGTGCGTCACGTGCGCGCGCCTCTGCTTCAGAGAGAGCGCGCGTTCGTTTGAATCTCAGCTGGCTTTGCTGAAGAGATATGTCACGCGGTGTTCTTTTCACTTCGTGGCAGTAAACCGCGTCGAATATGCAAACAAAACTAACTTTAAAGAAAAGAAATAAAGATCCCAAAGGGGAAATCACGCGGAGTTACGTCATGGCTGGTGAAGAAACGCTTGTGCGTCTCTGGGTCCGGCGCGTCTCGTGGTAACGGCGCTTGCTTCTCCTGTGCAGGGATTTCGACGATTGGAATTAAACACGGGGCTTATCTAGACTGGAAACAAACACAAAACTAACTAGAAACAAAATAAAAGAACGGCGATGAGCTCGCCGGAGGCGCGACGTTACATGATGACGACTAGGATCAGGAAGTAAGAGAGTGCTTTACTGGTGTTCAGTCCTTTTTGAAACCCTGACTTTTCCGCCTTCTTTTGGAAGAGGGTCCAATCAGGAGCTTTCTCTTTGGAGGGAGGTTTTATGGCCCATTGTGTTCTAACCAGGCATTTGACTCCCTAATTTCATTGGGTGTTTAAGGGAAGAATCTTCACAATTTTTATAATACTAGTGTGTCACCAAGTTTAGCAAAATGTAATGTCAATTAACAAATGGGGAACGAAGATTGGAGTTTATCAAGACCAAACTTGCCAGAAATGGATTTGGTTAAACTTAGTTTGCAAAGTTTAAGACCTTATACCATTAGTTTCCCAACACATAGATCAAACCCCTAAAAGACAAATCGTAAGATGAGATTAGATACATTGTTCGTACAATTCTAAAGGGGAAGTATACTAGAATATATATGAATGCAGAATTCATTTCTCCTTCGTTAGAATTCTAGGGAATACGCAGTTACATGTAAAAATACATAATGGTAAACTCAGTTATTTCAATGTAACATGAACAAACAAACACATAAAACACATTGAATATTTCTGTTTAAAATGTCTTTTAAAAAGAGAAGTTTCTTTTCTCTGTAGCATTCACTTCCTGTCGCACATTCCTGGGGGATGTGTTTGGTGGAATGTGTGTGTGTGTGTGTGTGTTAATTTTGAGTCCTGGGGGGAGGACGCTGGTTGGGAAGCCAGTTCCCGGCCTTTGAAGGCTCTTAGGATTCTGGTTATCCAGAATATGATTCATCCACATACCCTACAAGATCATCTGCGTCAGAACATGTCAGTACTGAATATTTGTGATTAGTGTGCTTCAATGTTTGCATGTCTTGAGACGTGAATAGTGTGAGTGTGAGTTCTTGTGAATCTTGAAGAACCACAATTTTACTTTGCCAAACATAATGTTTACTGCAAAATACAGTACAGAATGGAAAATGTTTAGGCTAATTCGAAATATATTCTCTGTAAGATCTCACTGTGTGAATGTGAAATATTAATATAATTGACTGTGTATGTATTCAGCAGCATTTGCATCTCTCTGTATATCAATGACCACATACACTCCTGCTGTGATCCTACAGATAAGAAGTGTTAGTTTCAGCTAGTTGTTTGCAGCTTGTTATCACGCCTATGTCCACCCATCTAATGTTGATCTTGTTACATCCCAGGACGTAATGTGTTATTTTTCTTTGTTATTTCTTTGATTTCTTTATGTTGTGAATTTACATTGTGTGCTGTTCTTTAAGTGAGTTTTCCCTGTGTGGGGATGTCACGGTCGAACCATGAGGACACCTTTTTCTTAACTTGTGTGACTTAAGTTTCTCTTTTGTTGTTCAATTCATATATATTTTTCTGTTCATTTATCTTTTCGCTGACTTATGTCATTAGACTAATGTTTATTTAATTATTTTGGAAGCCGTAGGGAGGAGGCCGCCATTATTTTCTTTATTAATTGTTTTCTCTTGTTTACTGGTTGGGAGTAAGGGAAGGCGGTTGTACTTTCTTTGGGATATTTTTCTTTTGTTAGATACATTTATTTCCTGATGATTCACGCTTCCTGCTTTTTCTATTTCTGTGTAAATAAAAAAAGCTTATTTTTGACACTATCTCGTTTCAACGCTATCTCACGACCAATTCGTATACGAATTTGTACGAATGGTTGAAAGGTGGCTAATTCGTACGAATTCTTACGACCTCACTCGTACGGATTCGTACGATTTGTCTAAACCCACGTGATGGGTAGGTTTAGGGGCGGGGTCAGGGGTAGGTCATTCGTATGAATTAGGGCCGGGACTCGATTAAAAAAATTTATCTAATTAATTAGAGGCTTTGTAATTAATTAATCGAAATTAATCGCATTTTAATCGCATAAATATTTGACCTGAGAACAGTGAGAAGTATTTTTTTTCACATGGATTTTTAGTACTGACTAATAACGAATATAAATAATGACTGAATACATAAGCTTAAGCAACAACATATTGTTTATTTTTGTCCAGCAGACCAGTGCAATTTTTGCCATTAAAGGGTACCTATCATGGAATTTTGAAAATTACCTTTCATGTAGTGTGTAACATAGATCTAAGTGAACAAAAACATCCTGCAAAGTTTTAAATATGAAAGTTCACCGTATACAAAGTTATTGTCTCTCAAAAGTAAGAGTCGACTCTGAGTCGCTGATATGAATCGATAGACAAACAATGCTTTCTCTCTAGCTTTCGTACGTCACTTGTACAAGTTATTTGAATTAGACACGCCCACTCATTGCGCGCGCCGAGCAGACAGAGAAACCTGACAACATCATGTCGACGAGACGCTGTTCTGAAGTGCGAATCAAAAGCAAACTTTTTTTTTCACTGCCCAGGGACAAGCATGTGAAGACTCAGTGGCTAGAGTTTATATTTACAACTATACCACACAAGTATAGCCACCTTGAGCTGTGTTCGGGTTATTTTAATGACGATCGCTTCACAAACACAAATGCTTTCACGTGTGGATTCGCGAGTCGCCTGATACTGAAGGAACGTTCAATACCAAGTTTATTTAGATCAGCTTCCTCCTCCGAATCACAACCTGTAAGTACTATTAATAATTGTTGCTTTTATGTGTGTGTGTGTGCGTGCGTGCGTGCGTGCGTGCGTGCGTGCGTGCGTGTGTGTGTGTGTGTGTGTTTGTGTGTGTGTTTGTGTGTGTGTGTGCGTGTGTGTGTGAGAGTGAGAGTTACGCTCAGCAGCTTCTAGGTCTCCAATGTCATTTTTTTTGTTTTTTGAAATATGTGAAATTATGTGAAGCGTATTGTAGTACTGCAGTGCTTTATCAATATGTTTAAGCTTTGGGTTAACGCAAAATATAACTGACTGCGTCATCTGACCAATCACCGCCGATTAGCGTCACGCAAAGGAGGGGTTTGGACAAATGAGTCGTCAAACGAATCATTTGGGAGTCCGTGAGCAAATCAGGTAAAAATAAATGCATATTATAAGACAACAAAAGTGTTTTTTGTCATTGCATGCATGTAAAACTGTTGTTGGGGACTCCCAGAACATTATTAGGAACATTTTAAATGCCATAATAGGTACCCTTTAACTGTAGCAATAGCTACACTAATAGCAATAGCGAATTCCTTGTTGCATAGCTAGCACACAACCATGCTCTTATCGACGCCTCCATCCGTTCGTTTTTTATAACAAAATTTCCCATCCACGGGGCCAACCAAAGCGATCTAGGCGATATGAAGCGCAATATTTTTTTATTTTTTTATTGCTTGAACAACAGTTACAAAACTTGAACAAATAAAATTAAATAAATAATAATAATAAAATAAAAATAAAAGGGCCAGGGTCAAGTATACAACAATATATAAGATACAAAAAACGGTATAATAAACCAAACAGAAATTAAAAGGCTTTGACAATTCACAAAATAATAAATGCATTAAATAAATTAATGGTTTTAACAGCTTTTTTTGTTTGTACTGTCCTTAATAGAAACCTTATAATGTTCTAATTCTTTAAATACTTTCAATTTTCAATACAAAATTTACACCGATGAATATGGAACTTAACAAATACAGTATAATCACCCAAATTAATAATATATGCTTCATTTTCCATACTTTTTTCATATTTGACAAGACCAATTATTACATGTTCATATAACAAAAGGAAGTTGCAATCCAATTTGTCCTTAATAAATTTATAAACTTCCCAGCATAACCTCTTTGTATAGGCTACTGACAGTGCCAAAAAATATGAGGTACAGTTTCTGGTTGCAAAAAAACAAAATGAACAATTAACATCTATATCTTTGTTAAATTTGGATAGAAAATGTTTAGCGGGGTAAAATTTGTGCAATATCTAAATTTCCTTGACCTTATTTGTAATGATATATTTATTAGGCAACAGCCATATCTTATTCCAATTCATAGTTCCAATAAACCTTGACCAATAGGAAATGGCATGTGGTTTACTAACTAGTTCTTTCTGAAAAGTGAACGTATAACCTTATTGTTTTTGCTTGTCGAAAAAATGAAGCGCGATCTCGTCAGCTTCTTCATCAGGGCCGTTTCTCAATATGCGTTCTTGTCTGTACTTGTGTTCTTGTGGACTTGTGAAACGTCATCAGTCGCTGCCCAAGTACTGTTCCAATTCAAAGTTCACATCTAGCCAAGTCCAGTTCAAATCCCCGGATGTGTTCTTGATCCGCCCCGTTTACCGAGGATGCATCGAGAGGTGACTTGTGCGGACTCGAGACAGCCAGGTATCCCAGAATGCATCTCGCACCAACCAGCAAGCGTCAATAGCAGAGGAGAAAACCCACGTAATATCAAAATACTACTGTTATTGTGTCACGAACAGGGCCGGCGCGTCCATATAGGCGAACTAGGCAATTGCCTAGAGCGGCACTTTTGTAAGGGCGGCAAAATTTGTGCCAACCGGGAATGAACAATTCACAAAATAGGTTATTTGTATGATTTACTGAGCTGCCGCCGCCCCGCATCGCGGGCGTGCCCCTGCTCTCACGAGTCATGACTGATCTGAGCTTCCGCCGCCCCGCAGCGCCAGTGAGGGCGAGCCCCTGTTCGCACGAGTCATTACTGGGTGATGGGAAGTTCGGATCATTTTACTGACTCTATTGAGTCATTCGAGTCATTTCGTTTATTTAAGTGGCTTTAAATTTGACACTTTTAACAGCCAAATTCCCCGATCACATCCACCTACGCAATGTTGATCATATTCTGAATCTGAATTAAGAAATCATAATGCAGTAAACAATTATTTACAGGGAACATAAATAATTACTTTACCTTCCGAGTTCCGAGTCATAGGCTACGTTCATTTGGGTGATCTGTTCATTGTGTCACGTGACATACGCAATGAACAGATCGTCACCTATCAGGGACTAATGCAGGATGTCGAAACGAAATAAATTATCTGGTTGCGAATATAAAAAGAGACAACTTATAAAGGAAAAGTTGAAACTAATAAAAAACTACCTTCGCAGTAGCCTACATTGAAACAAGACAGACTTAATGGACTGGCAATCTCCAACAAGAACTGGCTCAGAGAATCGAAATAGAGGATGCTAAGAGCTTTGCTGCGATGAAGGGCCGCTGTGCGCGTTTCTGAAACGTAAGTTAAGCTTCACTTGCTCTTTAGTCGTTATTTTAAGATGCTGAACCTGCTGATGATAATGTGCTTGCTGACATTTCATTTGAATACGCACATAATAAAGTGGTGTAAAGAGATGTGCAAGCAACAGTAATTTGAGGAGGTGAAATGTGATTATTTGGAAAAGTCCTGTCATGACTGCTTAAAGAAAAATGCCAGCAGGCATTTGTCCTGCATAAACTTTAATATTGTTGACATTTTGGGCATACGCGCGTTGCGCACTATTTGCGTTATATGGCTTATTGGTCTTTGTGTGTTGTTGCATATGGTTTTGCGTTATATGTATAGGCCAATGGCTTATTAGTCTTTGTGTGTTGTTGCTGGTTTTGCGTTATATGTACAGGCCTATGGCATATTGGTCTTTGTGTGTTGTTGCTGGTTTTGCGTTATATGTATGGTTATTGGTCTTTGTGTGTTGTTGCTGGTATACGTTGCAAATAGAGGGGCGGCACAATTGCTTTTCGCCTAGAGCGGCATAAGTGCACGCGCCGGTCCTGGCTGAACCTGCTGATGATAATGTGCTTGCTGACATTTCATTTGAATACGCACATAATAAAGTGGTGTAAAGAGATGTGCAAGCAACAGTAATTTGAGGAGGTGAAATGTGATTATTTGGAAAAGTCCTGTCATGACTGCTTAAAGAAAAATGCCAGCAGGCATTTGTCCTGCATAAACTTTAATATTGTTGACATTTTGGGCATACGCGCGTTGCGCACTATTTGCGTTATATGGCTTATTGGTCTTTGTGTGTTGTTGCATATGGTTTTGCGTTATATGTATAGGCCAATGGCTTATTAGTCTTTGTGTGTTGTTGCTGGTTTTGCGTTATATGTACAGGCCTATGGCATATTGGTCTTTGTGTGTTGTTGCTGGTTTTGCGTTATATGTATGGTTATTGGTCTTTGTGTGTTGTTGCTGGTATACGTTGCAAATAGAGGGGCGGCACAATTGCTTTTCGCCTAGAGCGGCATAAGTGCACGCGCCGGTCCTGGTCACGAAATGCAATTCTAAGAGTGTTTCAGTCGAGAATGTAGTTGTTTAAAGCTCAAATCTGTGGTTTATTTATAAAGAGAGCGCCTATTTGAAAAATCTATCTGACGTTTTCGGAGTTGTGAGATCCAGGCAATCAGCGGGCGTTCAGCGCTGATTAACCCGACTGGAAGAGCTTTTCCTCGGCTTGTGCTTCTGATGTGTACCGCTGGCTGTGATGTCTCTAGTCTAGTGGTTAAACAATTCATCTATATAGATTAATATATAGTTTGTAATCTATAGTTTGTTCCATGGCAATTTGTTTTGGCTGATATATTTAGGCTATAAATTCAACTTTGTAGCACTATTAGAGAGCTGACTTATGTTTGACTGAATCGTTTGCTTTATTTCTCGTTATATAGCTTCTTATACCTTTTAGGCTACTTTTATACTGGATTGATCATTAAAACTGCATTTAACAAAAAGAAAGAGGGTTGTGTAATTTTATTTAGTATTTTTTTAAATAATTCGAATATTTTTAATATTTATTTTAAATTGTCTTCACTGTATGAACACTGTATAATAAAATGAAACAACCCTGTCTGTTTTTTAAATGTCCGTTTTAATGATAATTTTTTTTTTTATGAAAACAAAAAAAGAAGGGTTGTGTTTTATATTTCGTGTTATAAATGCAGTGAAGATAATCAATGTACACGTTGCCTGAACCAGATTTGTGTGGCCATTAATATGTTTAATATTTTTTCAAATGAAAAGAGGCAGAGTGGTGTTTTATTAATGGTGCTTGCTGAAAGCAAGGCAACATTAGTGTTATTGTGCATACTTATTATTAATGGTGCTTGTCTATGGCAAAGCAACATTAGTGTTATTGCTCATACTTATTATTAATGGTGCTTGCTGAAAGCAAGGCAACATTATTACTATTGCTTTTTGGAATACGCCAAAAAGTTTGACGCTCGACTCCTCCCGTAGCTTTTGTCACAGATCCACGAATGAGGCATCAAATAAGCGATCGGGGGTACGATGTTCGCCCCAGGGGCGATAAAGTGGCCGAAAAATCGCATAGACTTAACATTACGACAAACTTCGACGAGTCATAGCTCCGAGCGAGGATTTCGCAGAAACCTGCGATTTACCACATTTGAAGAGGCTGACAGGCTCTGTAAGAAAATACCTCACAATGGGGTAAAAGTTGTACCCCTGGGGGGCAGGAGCTGCCCAAAGTTGCCCCATTGACCCCCATTGGTTTATTATTCTTATTAATGGTGCTTGCTGAAAGCAAGGCAACATTATTACTATTGCTTTTTGGAATCCGCCAAAAAGTTTGACGCTCGACTCCTGTTTACTGTTATTTTGCATACTTATTATTAATGGTGCTTGCCTATGGCAAAGCAACATTACTGTTATTGTGCATACTTATTAATGGTGCTTGCGTATGGCAAAGCAACATTAGTGTTATTGCTCATACTTATTATTAATGGTGCTTGCTGAAAGCAAGGCAACATTACTGTTATTGTGCATACTTATTATTAATGGTGCTTGCCTATGGCAAAGCAACATTAGTGTTATTGCTCATACTTATTAATGGTGCTTGCCTATGGCAAAGCAACATTACTGTTATTGCTCATACTTATTATTAATGGTGCTTGCCTATGGCAAAGCAACAGTATTGTTATTGCTCATACTTATTATTAATGGTGCTTGCCTATGGCAAAGCAACATTAGTGTTATTGCTCATACTTATTATTAAGTTGGCTTGAGAAAGCCAACTTACTGAAATCCTATTTAAACTTATTATTAATGGTGCTTGCTGAAAGCAAGGCAACATTATTACTATTGCTTTTTGGAATCCGCCAAAAAGTTTGACGCTCGACTCCTCCCGCAGCTTTTGTCACAGACCCACGAATGAGGCATCAAATCGTGCGGATTATTCGGGAATGGTGTGCTCAGATTTTTATAAGCGATCGGGGGTACGGTGTTCGCCCCAGGGGCAAAAAAGCGGCCCAAAAATTGCATAGACTTAACATAGCGACAAACTTTGACGACTCATAGCTCCGAGCGAGGATGTTGCAGAAACGTGCGTTTTACCACATTTGAAGAGGCTGACAGGCTCTGTAAGAACATACCTCAAAATGGGGTAAAAGTTGCACCCCTGGGGGGCAGGAGCTGCCCAAAGTTGCCCCATTGACCCCCATTGGTTTATTAATGGTGCTTGCCTATGCTGCCCTACAAAGGCAAAAGACCTTAACTCACCAGAGTGTGAAACTGAGAAAAATGACTTTAAAGTTTTTTTGTTGTCCAGCCAATTGTATGATAGGTAGGACACTGAAAATTTGCAAAGTAGTTGTCATAATGAATATATTTATGTACATAAAAAAAATTTGAGGTCAAACTTGACCTTTGACCCTTATTCGGAAGTTACTGTATTCTGCCTTTGCATTATCTGCAAAACAATAATGGGTCATACAAAGGCAAAATACCTTAACTTCTAATTTAATGACCATTTTGACTTTTATCACTCTATACAAACATTTCTATGATAACAACGATAGCCTTAAAATAACATTTAGTGAGTTCTGTCTAGTAAGGCTTAATATTACATCAATAGAATATTACAAAATAAAAAATAATGAGAAGGCTATTATCTGTACTGGATCATTTTAAAACGTTATCGCTGTACTTAATTTAAGTAAAATAACTCAAGAGAGGTACTGTTAAAGTAACCTTCCACAAATATTTCTTACATTTGAGATTTGGCTATGCCAGTAATATGTAGACGCTCTTTCTCAAATACCATTCACCCTTTTCTGACAAAACGTATAGGAATATGCTTATATCTAATGACATTGTGAGTATGTTTTCCAGAATCAATGAAAAAACTTTTCCTGGACAGAATTGATATAGTCAGTTTATGACAGTTTACAAAGAAGGGAGTCTAACAACAAACTAATTACATATAGGCATAACACCGTAACTTCAGCGCGGCAAACACATTGCTGGTGGGTAAAACAAAGGCATAGTGCCTTAACTCCACTGTAACTTAGGCATTCTAGAGTGCAGCGGAACAAAGCTAAAAGACTCTAACTGATGTTAAGGGCTTCTGCCTTTGCTTTCCCTCTGATTTTGGAAGTTATGGCAAAAACAACATCTTATTTTTAGCAGAAAAGAACAAAATTGACACAAGATATTTTTCCACATGATAAAACTGATGTCCATTGTTCCAAATATGGCAAAAACTCATTTTGACCAAAATTGAAGTTAAGGTCTTTTGCCTTTGCACGGCAGTATGGCAAAGCAACATTAGTGTTATTGCTCATACTTATTAGTGTGAATGCTTCAAGCATTCACACTCTTGAAATCCAAAGCTTTATTATTATTATTATTATTATTCCGTATTCTTCCGTGGTCGCTTTCAACTCCTCTCCACTTTGTGCTAGAAAGACCGTTCAAATGTCAAAATGTTCAGCTTTTCAAGGACATGTGTGCTATTATTTATCGTTTTTCTTTCTTTCTTTCTAACTGATCTATCTATCTTTCTTTCTCTCTACTTTGTGCTACAAAAACCATTCAACTATCAAAATGTTCAGCTTTTCAACTCCTCTCTACTTTGCGCTACAAAAACCATTCAACTGTCAAAATGTTCAGCTTTTCAAGGACTTTTATGCTATTATTTATCTTTTTTCCTTCTTTCTTTCTAACTGATCTATCTATCTTTCTTTCTCTCTACTTTGCGCTACAAAAACCATTCAACTATCAAAATGTTCAGCTTTTCAACTCCTCTCTACTTTGCGCTACAAAAACCATTCAACTGTCAAAATGTTCAGCTTTTCAAGGACTTTTATGCTATTATTTATCTTTTTTCCTTCTTTCTTTCTAACTGATCTATCTATCTTTCTTTCTCTCTACTTTGCGCTACAAAAACCATTCAACTATCAAAATGTTCAGCTTTTCAACTCCTCTCTACTTTGCGCTACAAAAACCATTCAACTATCAAAATGTTCAGCTTTTCAAGAACTTTTATGCTATTATTTATCTTTTTTCTTTCTTTCTTTCTAACTGATCTATCTATCTTTCTTTCTCTCTACTTTGCGCTACAAAAACCATTCAACTATCAAAATGTTCAGCTTTTCAACTCCTCTCTACTTTGCGCTACAAAAACCATTCAACTGTCAAAATGTTCAGCTTTTCAAGGACTTTTATGCTATTATTTATCTTTTTTCTTTCTTTCTTTCTAACTGATCTATCTATCTTTCTTCTCTCTTACTTTGCGCTACAAAAACCATTCAACTATCAAAATGTTCAGCTTTTCTAGGACTTTATTGCTATTATTTTTTTTCTTTCTTTCTAACTGATCTGTCTATCTTTCTTTCTCTCTACTTTGCGCTACAAAAACCATTCAACTATCAAAATGTTCAGCTTTTCAACTCCTCTCTACTTTGCGCTACAAAAACCATTCAACTATCAAAATGTTCAGCTTTTCAAAGACTTATGCTATAATTTATCTTTTTTTTCTTTTCTATCTAATCTATCTTTCTTTCTAACTGATCTATCTATCTTTCTTTCTAACTAATCTATCTTTCTTTCTAACTGATCTATCTAATCTATGTATCTTTCTTTCTTTCTTTTCTTTCTTCTTTCTAACTAATCTTTCTTTCTTTCTAACTAATCCTTTCTTTCTTTCTAACTAATCCTTTCTTTCTTTCTAACTAATTCTTATTTTTCTTTCTTTCTTTCTTTCTTTCTTCTTTCTTCTTCTTTCTTTCTTACTAATCTTTCTTTCTTTCTAACTAATCCTTTCTTTCTTTCTTTCTTTCTTTCTTTCTTTCTAACTAATCCTTCTTTTTCTTTCTTTCTTTCTTTCTTCTTCTTTCTTTTCTTTCTTCTTCTTTCTTTCTTTCTTTCTTTCTTTCTTTCTTCTTTCTTTTCTTTCTTTCTTTCTACCTAATCTTTCTTTCTTTCTTTCTTTCTTCTTACTTTTTTTTCTTTCTTTCCTTTTTTTCTACCTAATCTTTTTTTCTTTTACTTTCTTTCTTTCTTTTTTTCTACCTAATCTTTCTTTCTTTTTCTTTCTTTTCTTTCTTTCTTTCTTTTTTCTTTTCTTTCTTCTTTTCTTTCTTTCTTTCTTTTTCTTTTCTTTCTTTCTTTCTTCTTTTCTTTCTTTCTTTCTTTCTTCTTTTCTTTCTTTCTTTCTTTCTATTCTTTCTTTCTTCTTTCTTCTTCTTCTTTCTTTTCTTTCTCTACTAATCTTTCTTTCTTTCTTTCTTTACTAACTACTTTTCTTTCTTTCTTTCTCCTAATCTTTCTTTTTCTTTCTTCTTCTTCTTCTTCTTTTCTTTCTTTCTTTCTTTCTTTTCTTTCTTCTTTCTCTTCTTTCTTTTTCTTTCTTTCTTTTTCTTTTTTTTCTTTCTTTCTTTTCTCTTTTTCTTTCTTTCTTTCTTTCTTTCTTTCTTTCTTCTTCTCTTTCTTTCTTCTTCTTCTTTCTTTCTTTCTTTCTTTCTTCTTTCCTTATTTCTAACTAATCTTTCTTTCTTTCTCAGCATTTCAAGCATTCACACGCATGTTCCACAGGAAATGCAATTTTTCTAGTTATTAGTGTGAATGCTTCAAGCATTCACACTCTTGAAATCCAAAGCTTTATTATTAGTGTGAATGCTTCAAGCATTCACACTCTTGAAATCCAAAGCTTTATTGTTATTAGTGTGAATGCTTCAAGCATTCACACTCTTGAAATCCAAAGCTTTATTATTATTAGTGTGAATGCTTCAAGCATTCACACTCTTGAAATCCAAAGCTTTATTATTAGTGTGAATGCTTCAAGCATTCACACTCTTGAAATCCAAAGCTTTATTATTAGTGTGAATGCTTCAAGCATTCACACTCTTGAAATCCAAAGCTTTATTATTATTCCGTATTCTTCCGTGGTCGCTTTCAACTCCTCTCTACTTTGTGCTACAAAAACCATTCAACTATCAAAATGTTCAGCTTTTCAAGGACTTGTGTGCTATTATTTATCTTTTTGATTTGACTTTCAGATTTCTTACAAATTAATATTAAAAATCATAAAAATCCCATTGACTTTCATTGCAAAAGTTCAAATTGAGCCAAGACTACGGTGGCCCAGTAGTGTACAACACAAAAATTAAAATCTAAACTCCCTGAAGCCCTAGGCTCAATTAAACTACCATTCTATTTGTACTAATTTGTACTAATTTCTATCTATCTATCTATCTATCTATCTATCTATCTATCTATCTATCTATCTATCTATCTATCTAGCTATCTAGCTATCTAGCTATCTAGCTATCTAGCTATCTATCTATCTAGCTATCTAGCTATCTTTTATACCATTCTATTTGTACTAATTTGTACTAATTTCTATCTATCTATCTATCTATCTATCTATCTATCTATCTATCTATCTATCTATCTATCTATCTATCTATCTATCTATCTATCTATCTATCTAGCTATCTAGCTATCTATCTATCTAGCTATCTAGCTATCTAGCTATCTTTTATACCATTCTATTTGTACTAATTTGTACTAATTTCTATCTATCTATCTATCTATCTATCTATCTATCTATCTATCTATCTATCTATCTATCTATCTATCTATCTATCTATCTATCTATCTTTCTTTCTTTCTTTCTTTTCTTTCTTCTTTCTTTCTTTCTTTCTTTCTTTTCTTCTTCTTTCTTTCTTTCTTTCTTTCTTTCTCTAATCTTCTTTCTTTCTTTCTTTCTTTCTTCTTTCTTTCTTTCTTCTTTCTTTCTAACTAATCTTTCTTTCTTACTTTCTTTCTTTCTTATCTTTTTTTTCTTACTAATCTATCTTTCTTTCTATTTTACTAATCTATCTATCTTTCTTTCTATTTTACTAATCTATCGATCTCTCTTTCTATTTTACTAATCTATCTATCTTTCTTTCTATTTTACTAATCTATCTATCTTTCTTTCTATTTTACTAATCTGTCTATCTTTCTTTCTATTTTACTAATCTATCTATCTTTCTTTCTATTTTACTAATCTATCTATCTTTCTTTCTATTTTACTAATCTATCTTTCTTTCTATTTTACTAATCTATCTATCTTTCTTTCTATTTTACTAATCTATCTATCTTTCTTTCTATTTTACTAATCTATCTATCTTTCTTTCTTTCTTTCTACCTAATCTTTCTACCTTTCTTTCTTTCTACCTAATCTTTCTACCTTTCTTTCTTTCTACCTAATCTTTCTACCTTTCTTTCTTTCTACCTAATCTTTCTACCTTTCTTTCTTTCTACCTAATCTTTCTACCTTTCTTTTTTTCTACTTCTTTCTTTCTTTCTACTCTTTCTTTCTTCTACCTTTCTTTCTTTCTACTATCCCTTCTTCTCTCTTTCTTTCTTCTTTCTTTCTTTCTTTCTCTCCACCTTATCTTTCTTTCTAACTAATCTTTCTTTCTTTCTTTTCTTTCTTTCTTTCTTTCTTTCTTCTTCTTTCTTTTCTTTCTTTCTTTCTTTTCCTTTCTTTCTTTCTTTCTTTCTCAGCATTTGAAGCATTCACACGCATGTTCCGCAGGAAATGCAATTTTTCTAGTTAGTGTGAATGCTTCAAGCATTCACACTCTTGAAATCCAAAGCTTTATTATTATTATTCCGTATTCTTCCGTGGTCGCTTTCTTCTCCTCTCTACTTTGTGCATTCACACTCTTGAAATCCAAAGCTTTATTATTATTATTCCGTATTCTTTCCGTGGTCCGCTTTCTTCTCCTCTACTACTTTGTGCTACAAAAACCATTCAACTATCAAAATGTTCAGCTTTTCAAGGACTTGTGTGCTATTATTTATCTTTTTGATTTGACTTTCAGATTTCTTACAAATTAATATTAAAAATCATAAAATCCCATTGACTTTCATTGCAAAAGTTCAAATTGAGCCAAGACTACGGTGGCCCAGTATTACAACACAAACATTCAAATCTAAACTCCCTGAACCCTAACTCAATTAAACTACCATTCTATTTGTACTAATGAACTTTATCTATCTATCTATCTATCTATCTATCTATCTATCTATCTATCTATCTATCTATCTATCTATCTATCTATCTATCTATCTATCTATCTATCTATCTATCTAATCTATCATCCTTTCTTTCTATCTAATCTATCTTTCTAACTGATCTATCTATCTTTCTTTCTAACTATCTTTCTTTCTTTCTAACTATCTTTCTTTCTAACTAATCTATCTTTCTTTTCTTTCTAACTTTATCTATCTATCTATCTATCATCTATCTATCTATCTATCTATCTATCTATCTATCTATCTATCTATCTATCTATCTATCTATCTATCTATCTATCTATCTATCTATCTATCTATCTATCTTTCTTTCTTTCTTCTTTCTTTCTAACTAATCTATCTATAGTTCCAACTAAACTTTCTTTCTTTTTGACTAATATTTCTTTTCTTTCTTCTTTCTCTTTCTAACTAATCCATCTTTCTTTCTTTCTAACTAATCTTTCTTTCTTTCTAACTAATCCATCTTTCTTTCTTTCTTTCTAATTAATCTTTCTTTCTTTCTTTCTAACTAATCCATCTTTCTTTCTTTCTGACTAATCTTTCTTTCTTTCTTTCTAACTAATCCATCTTTCTTTCTTTCTTTCTAATTAATCTTTCTTTCTTTCTTTCTAATTAATCTTTCTTTCTTTCTTTCTAACTAATCCATCTTTCTTCTTTCTGACTAATCTTTCTTTCTTTCTTTCTTTCTAACTAATCCATCTTTCTTTCTTTCTAACTAATCCATCTTTCTTTCTTTCTTTCTAATTAATCTTTCTTTCTTTCTTTCTAACTAATCCATCTTTCTTTCTTCTGACTAATCTTCTTTCTTTCTTTCTTTCTAACTAATCTTTCTTTCTTTCTTTCTAACTAATCCATCTTTCTTTCTTTCTTTCTAACTAATCCATCTTTCTTTCTTTCTAACTAATCTTTCTTTCTTTCTAACTAATCTCTTTTCTTTTCTTTCTCTTTCTTTTTCTTTCTTTCTTTCTTATCTTTTCTTTCTTTCTTTCTTTCTTTCTTTCTTTTTTTCTTTTTTTCTTTCTACCTAATCTTTCTTTCTTTTTTCTTCTAACTAATCTTTCTTTCTCAGCATTTCAAGCATTCACACGCATGTTCCGCAGGAAATGCAATTTTTCTAGTTATTATTATTATCCGTATTCTTCCGTGGTCGCTTTCAACTCCTCTCCACTTTGTGCTAGAAAGACCGTTCAAATGTCAAAATGTTCAGCTTTTCAAGGACATGTGTGCTATTATTTATCGTTTTTCTTTCTTTCTTTCTAACTGATCTATCCATCTTTCTTTCTCTCTACTTTGCGCTACAAAAACCATTCAACTATCAAAATGTTCAGCTTTTCAACTCCTCTCTACTTTGCGCTACAACAACCATTCAACTATCAAAATGTTCAGCTTTTCAAGGACTTTTATGCTATTATTTATCTTTTTTCTTTCTTTCTTTCTAACTGATCTGTCTATCTTTCTTTCTCTCTACTTTGCGCTACAAAAACCATTCAACTATCAAAATGTTCAGCTTTTCAACTCCTCTCTACTTTGCGCTACAAAAACCATTCAACTATCAAAATGTTCAGCTTTTCAAGGACTTTTATGCTATTATTTATCTTTTTTCTTTCTTTCTTTCTAACTGATCTATCTTTCTTTCTCTCTACTTTGTGCTACAAAAACCATTCAACTATCAAAATGTTCAGCTTTTCAACTCCTCTCTACTTTGCGCTACAAAAACCATTCAACTATCAAAATGTTCAGCATTTCAAAGACTTTTATGCTATTATTTATCTTTTTTCTTTCTTTCTTTCTAACTGATCTGTCTATCTTTCTTTCTCTCTACTTTGCGCTACAAAAACCATTCAACTATCAAAATGTTCAGCTTTTCAACTCCTCTCTACTTTGCGCTACAAAAACCATTCAACTATCAAAATGTTCAGCTTTTTAAAGACTTATGCTATTATTTATCTTTTTTCGTTCTTTCTTTCTTTCTAACTGATCTGTCTATCTTTCTTTCTCTCTACTTTGCGCTACAAAAACCATTCAACTATCAAAATGCTCAGCTTTTCAGGACTTTTATGCTATTATTTATCTTTTTTCTTTCTTTCTATCTAATCTATCTTTCTTTCTAACTGATCTATCTATCTTTCCTTCTAACTAATCTATCTTTCTTTCTAACTGATCTATCTAATCTATATATCTTTCTTTCTTTCTTTCTTTCTTTCTTTCTATCTTTCTAACTAATCTTTCTTTCTTTCTTTCTAACTAATCATTCTTTCTTTCTTTCTTTTCTTTCTTTCTTTCTTTTTCTTTCTTTCTTTCTTTCTTCTTTCTTTTCTTTCTTTCTTTCTTTCTTTTTCTTTCTTTCTACCTAATCTTTCTACCTAATCTTTCTTTCTTTCTTTCTTTCTTTCTTTCTTTCTAACTAATCTTTTCTTTCTTTCTTCTTTCTTTTCTTTCTTTCTTCTTTCTTTCTTTTTTCTTATCTTTTTTTCTTACTAATCTATCTATCTTTCTTTCTATTTTACTAATCTATCTATCTTTCTTTCTATTTTACTAATCTATCTATCTTTCTTTCTATTTTACTAATCTATCTATCTTTCTTTCTTTCTACCTAATCTTTCTTTCTTTCTTTCTACCTAATCTTTCTACCTTTCTTTCTTTCTACCTAATCTTTCTACCTTTTTTTCTTTCTACCTAATCTTTCTACCTTTCTTTCTTTTCTAACCTTTCTTTCTTTCTTCTATCTTCTTTCTTTCTTTCTTCTTTCTTTCTTTCTTCTCTTCTTCTTTCTTTCTTTCTTTCTTCTTTCTTTCTTTCTTTCTTTCTCTTCTTTCTTTCTTCTACCTTATCTTTCTTTCTAACTAATCTTTCTTTCTTTCTTTCTTTCTTTCTTTCTTTCTCAGCATTTGAAGCATTCACACGCATGTTCCGCAGGAAATGCAATTTTTCTAGTTAATGGTGCTTGCCTATGGCAAAGCAACATTACTGTTATTGTGCATACTTATTAATGGTGCTTGCCTATGGCAAAGCAACATTACTGTTATTGTGCATACTTATTAATGGTGCTTGCCTATGGCAAAGCAACATCACTGTTATTGTGCATACTTATTAACCTCTTAACCTTCGCCAGAGCGAGGGCGCTCTGAGCGTTTTTTTTTTTTAAATCGTTCAAAGTTACTATCAGATTCAATTAATACCTTGACAAACTATACATCATTAAAAAGATATAAGACTGAAGGTTTAGTATTTGACCACTATTGTATTCTGAGAATCGTATAGTGACAGTTATGTCTTAATTTGTGTCTGGAGTTATGTAATCAAAAAATGAGTCGATACCTTTGATATGAATTATGAGCGTCAGCCGCTTCCATTCAGAAAAAAACTCCAGTCAGATCGTCACGACAGAGCTTGACAAAACAACGTCCATCAGGGCTTTTAGCTCAAAAGTGTACAGATTTGGAGAAATATTGATAGATTCTCATAGGTTTACATCAGATTTATATAGACAGGAATCATATTTATTGAATATCTACCCAAATGCGTCGATTTAATCATTATGAGCGCTGGAGACTCTGATGTACTGTGTTTTCAATACATACTGGCAGCCTGAGGGCGCCCTGTACACATATGGACTCCAAATTTGGAACACGAAGAAGAATCATATCATGTGACATTTCAGGAAGTCCATCACGACGTAAACACTAACAGAGATCGCTGTAACATGCAGATAAAGATGTTTTGAAGACAATAAACATGATTGCAATGCTATTTGGTTTACCTGTGTTCTTCGAGCCATGTCAGGTATTTTCATAATAATAGATTATATTTATAATGTAATGCTAATCGATATAGACTTTATCATGGTGAAGAATACTATAAAATACTATATTTTCTGTCCGATTTTTTTTATCTGAAGCCAAATCAGAGCACAGAAGGTTATTTAAAACACTCGACTTGTGCTATAAAGTAAGTTTTAGAGCACAAACATGGTTTTAATCTCATAAATTGTCGTGTATTGATGGTGTGCTAAGCTAACATGCTAGCTAGCCCTTGGTGCACCTGCTACCTAGCTGTTATATTTATGAATATTTCTAAATAGGACTGCTTGCTGAAATGTTTCTTTTTTCAAGAAGGTCATTTTATATAGTTTCAAATGTAAGGTGAGAACTTTGAGAACTTTCCCTAAAAGAGATTAGGGGTTGAAACAGTGTGAATAGCCAGTCGTTAGTAATTATAGTGCAGACAAAAGAAAGCATATTTAGAGCAATAACCAGAGGCTGGAGAGGTGTGAATGTGTGCAGGGGAGACTGACACTGAATGGAGATCGTTTAGACCACAACACAATAGAGAAAATAGACTGAATAGATGCTTAGAAAATGACAATAAACATCAGTTTGCATTTTAGAGTCTAATCAAAATAAAATCGTTTGACATGATCTTGAAAAACATTTAACTAAATAAAGAGTTTTAGACATATCATCTTCAGATTTTAAATATAACATGGTCAGACATGTGGCTTTAGCTGCAGTGCATTTCTAGATTGCTACAGGGCCAACTTCAATTTTATTTTCATGAAAATATTTCATAAAAATAAATTTCTAATAACTTGACAAAACTTTGAAGCTATTTATAACATTTATATTTCATTATGACAATAATTAATTCTACATTTGCAATAAACTGCCAGGTGTCAGCTTTCAAATGAGATCATACTTGTGCTTTTAGAACAAATGGTTCATGAACTGTATCTGTTTCAGTTTGGGTATGCCATTTCTGGGGATTTTTCAAAATTGGGGGTGAAGCTTAACAGGTTAATGGTGCTTGCCTATGGCAAAGCAACATTAGTGTTATTGTGCATACTTATTATTAATGGTGCTTGCCTATGGCAAAGCAACATTAGTGTTATTGTGCATACTTATTATTAATGGTGCTTGCCTATGGCAAAGCAACATTAGTGTTATTGTGCATACTTATTAATGGTGCTTGCCTATGGCAAAGCAACATTAGTGTTATTGTGCATACTTATTATTAATGGTGCTTGCCTATGGCAAAGCAACATTAGTGTTATTGCTCATACTTATTATTAATGGTGCTTGCCTATGGCAAAGCAACATTAGTGTTATTGTGCATACTTATTAATGGTGCTTGCCTATGGCAAAGCAACATTAGTGTTATTGCTCATACTTATTATTAATGGTGCTTGCCTATGGCAAAGCAACATTAGTGTTATTGCTCATACTTATTATTAATGGTGCTTGCCTATGGCAAAGCAACATTAGTGTTATTGTGCATACTTATTAATGGTGCTTGCCTATGGCAAAGCAACATTAGTGTTATTGTGCATACTTATTAATGGTGCTTGCTGAAAGCAAGGCAACATTAGTGTTATTGTGCATACTTATTATTAATGGTGCTTGCTGAAAGCAAGGCAACATTATTACTATTGCTTTTTGGAATCCGCCAAAAAGTTTGACGCTCGACTCCTCCCGTAGCTTTTGTCACAGACCCACGAATGAGGCATCAAATCGTGCGGATTATTCGGGAATGGTGTGCTCAGATTTTTATAAGCGATCGGGGGTACGATGTTCGCCCCAGGGGCGATAAAGCGGCCGAAAAATCGCATAGACTTAACATTACGACAAACTTTGACGAGTCATAGCTCCGAGCGAGGATTTCGCAGAAACCTGCGATTTACCACATTTGAAGAGGCTGACAGGCTCTGTAAGAAAATACCTCAAAATGGGGTAAAAGTTGTACCCCTGGGGGGCAGGAGCTGCCCAAAGTTGCCCCATTGACCCCCATTGGTTTATTAATGGTGCTTGCCTATGGCAAAGCAACATTAGTGTTATTGCTCATACTTATTATTAATGGTGCTTGCCTATGGCAAAGCAACATTAGTGTTATTGCTCATACTTATTATTATTCTTATTCCGCCGCTTTTTTGGCGCGTAACTAGTCCCGCAGCTTTTGTCGCAGACCCACGAATGAGGTGTCAAATCGTGCGGATTATTCGGGAATGGTGTGCTATGTCTTTTATAAGCGATCGGGGGTACGATGTTTGCCCCAGGGGCAAAAAAGCAGCCGAAAAATCCCATAGACTTAACATTGCGACAAAGTTTGACGACCCGTAGCTCTGAGCGAGGATTTCGCAGAAGCGTGTGATTTACCACATTTGAAGAGGCTGACAGGCTCTGTAAGAATATACCTCAAAATGGGGTAAAAGTTGCACCCCTAAGGGGCAGGAGCTGCCCAAAGTTGCCCCATAGACTTAACATGGTGAACTTTGAAGACTCGTAGCTCAGATCGAGGATTTCGCAGAAACGTGTGATTTGCCACATTTGAAGAGGCTGACAGGGTATGTAAGAATATACATATAAATGGGGTAAAAGTTGCACCCCTGGGGGCAGGAGCTGCCCAAAGTTGCCCCATTGACTTACTATGGTGTAGGACGGCCCATGAAATGGGCCGTCCTACACCATAGAAACCGCTTTTATATTGAACATAACTCTGGATCACAGTGTCGTAGAGACAAAGGGGAGGGCTCATTTGACTCAGGCGGCCAATCAGTCTCTCAGGATCATTGTGTAGCTACCAAGCCACGCCCTAGCAACCATTTAGAGTACCTTAGCAACAAGTTCCATAGACTTTCACTGAAAGAGATAAAAAGGCTATCTCTAGATAGAAGTGTCATAGAAACACAAGGGTGGTCTCGTTTGACTCGGGGCAGCAAACGGCCAATCATGAATAACCTCAACACTTCCTAGCCCCTCCCTAGCAACCATTGTCGAGCACCTTAGCAACCAAAATCCAAAGAGGGATATCTTCCATTCTGAATGTCACAGAGGCATGGGAGTTGGTTTATATCATTCATACTGAAAAGAAGCCTTTAGAGATTCATCACTGGCAGCTGCCAAGCAACTCCATAGCAACCAAACAGAGTACCCTAGCAACCATTTTGCAAGACCTATATCTCTGCATCAGAATATCGTATAGTGATGTGGGTTGGTTTATATCATTCACATTGACATTCAGCCTTTGGAGTTTCATGATTGACAGCTGCCAAGCAACTCCCTAGCAACCAAACAAAGTACCCTAGCAACCATTTTGCAAGACCTACATCTCTGCATCAAAACATCGTATAGAGATGGGGGTTGGTTTATACATTCACATTGACTTTGGAGCTTCATGATTGGCAGCTGCCAATCCACTCCCTAGCAACCAAACAGAGTACCCTAGCAACCGTTTTGCAAGACCTATATCTCTGCATCAAAACATCGTATAGAGATGGGGGTTGGTTTATACATTCACATTGACTTTGGAGCTTCATGATTGGCAGCTGCCAAGCCACTCCCTAGCAACCAAACATAGTACCCTAGCAACCGTTTTGCAAGACCAATATCTCTGCATCAGAACATCGTATAGAGATGGGGGTTGGCTCTTTTGACTCATGCTAGCAAACAGGACTTGCTACATGCTACACATGCTAGCAGTGAATAGCTACATGCTAATAGTGATTAGCTAAGTGCTAAATCATGCCAATAAAATGCTACAAACTCCATAGTAACCATCTTTGACAACTACCAACCACCTAGTAACACCATAGCAACAACCCAGATTACCCTAGCAACACCCTAGCAACCACCCAGAACACCCTAGCAACCACCCAGAACACCCTAGCAACCACCCAGGATACCCTAGCAACCACCTAGCAATGCCATAGCAACCACCTAGATTACCCTAGCAACCACCTAGCAACCACCAAGGATACCCTAGCAACTGCCTAGCAACGCCCTAGCAACCACCCAGAACACCCTAGCAACCGCCTAGCAACCACCCAGAACACCCTAGCAACCACCTAGCAACACCCTAACAACCACCTACAACACCCTAGTATCCGCCTAGCAACCAACCAGAACACCCTAGCAACCACCTAGCAACGCCCTAGCAACCACCCAAAACACCCTAGCAACCGCCTAGCAACCACCCAGAATACCCTAGCAACCACCTAGCAACGCCCTAGCAACCACCCAGAATACCCTAGCAACCGCCTAGCAACCACCCAGAACACCCTAGCAACCGCCTAGCAACCACCCAGAACACCCTAGCAACCACCTAGCAACACCATAACAACCACCCAGAATACCCTAGCAACTGCCTAGCAACCACCCAGAATACCCTAGCAACCGCCTAGCAACGCCCTAGCAACCACCCAGAATACCCTAGCAACCGCCTAGCAACCACCCAGAACACCCTAGCAACCGCCTAGCAACCACCCAGAACACCCTAGCAACCGCCTAGCAACCACCCAGAAAACCCTAGCAACCGCCTAGCAACCACCTGAACACATGAATAAGCCATATCTCAGCACCAGAACATCTGGTTGTTTGGTCGTATGCAATCATGTACCACACCCTAGCAACCGAGCGGCGAGTTTTGCCACTGCAAGCACCATTTCACATTTGTGACCCTGGACCACAAAACCAGTCGTAAGTCGCACGGGTATATTTTTAGCAACAGCCAACAATACATTGTATGGGTCAAAATGATCGATTTTTCTTTTATGCCAAAATCATTAGTATATTCAGTAAAGATCATGTTCCATTAAGATATTTTGTAAATTTCCTACCGTAAATATATATAAAAAATATTTTTGTGAGTGGATGCAGCAAAATCGTGCAAAAAAAGTCAGAAAACACGCCTAAAAAAACTCGCTCGCTGCTAAGTTTGGTATCGTTGTCAAGCTTAGATTTCCAGCTTTCGGTTTCATAACTCTCCACAACGTCATTAGAGCAGTAAGCCAATAGAGAGCGTTAAAACAAAACTTTCTCGTGTAAAAAAAAAAACGTTTTCTTCCTAGCAACGGCCTGCTACAGCGCCTCTCATTGGCTGGCGACTTCTTCGCGTGCACAGTGTACACAATCCGCAATGGTTACGGTGCAAGCCATGGATTCTGAGATAGCGCGTTTGCTCAATTTAAACTTTAATGACAGCAATAATGTAACGAACATAGTAAATTATTTTTTCGCAAATGATTGGGAAGATGATACAGAATGTCCAGAGACCGGCTTGGCAAATAATATGCCCTGGAAGACGACGAATTCGATCAATGTGTGTTGTGTGGATCTCTTCAATTTATATGTTCCTGGTGAAATGTGATGCGATCTGGGAAAAGCCACCACATGGTGAAATTTGACATAGCCTATTACAGGTTTTGATAATCTGTTTCCCAAATCTGTTTTTATTTCTTTCATTGATTAAAATGTCGATTTTTTCTCTCTCTCTGTGCGTGTTCTTAAAGAGAAAGTAAGACAGTCTTTTCAGCTTGCCACTATAAATCGCAATTTTTCTGCACTAAACTTGTAAATTTTCCCAAGATATATTCAAAGAGGATAGACAAGATGTTATAGAATAATAATTTTATGAAAACCCAATTTTGACAAAAAACTGACATTCGATCTATTTTTAGACCTTATACTGAAACCGTGCAGCGCGACAGCCGATGGGTTTGACCAGATCGCATTACAAATAGGCTATTTTAATGAGATTTTTTGTGTGAATAAAGGTTTAGTTGTGGTAAATCAATGGTGTAAATTTTATTTATTTCCCTTCATTAGTAATATGCGTAGCTAAGGACTTCATTTGGACAACTTTAAAAGGCGATTTTCTCAATATTTAGATTTTTTGCCCCATCAGATTGCAGATTTTCAAAAGGTTGTATCTCGGCCAAATATTGACATATCCTAACAAACCATATATCAATGGAAAGCTTATTTATACAGCGTTCATGTGATGTATAAATCTCAATTTAAGGAAAATGACCCATAAGACTGGTTTTGTGGTCCAGGGTCACATTTTCTCCTGGAAATGTACATTCTAGTGTTGTAATTACTATTCACCCAGACAAAACTTTGGCACGCAACTCCTCCCACATCTTTTGTCGTAGACCCATGAATGAGGTGTCAAATTGACCGGTTTATTGAGGAGAGGTGTGCTATGACTTTTATAAGCGATCAGTTGTACGATGTTCGTCTGGCAGGCGAAAAATTTACCGAAAAATCTCCCATAGACTTAACATTGGCAAAAATTTGTAAAGTCATATCTTTGGCTCAGAAGGTCATATCGGCTTGGGGTTGGGCTCTTTTGATTCGTCCTATTAAGCAGCTAATGAGTAATGACATATCAACTTCATAACTACGCCCTAGCAACCAGTTACAGGCCCCTAGCAACCATTGAACAACATTTACAAGCCATATCTCAGCAACAAAACATTGTAAAAACACAGAGTTGGGCATTTTTTTGACCCAGATGTGCAAATACTCTTTAAATATTACCCCATAAACTGTATAAATAAGACTTAGAAAACCATTTGGAGTACCCTAGCAACCGTACAAACACATGAATGAGCTATATCTCAGAACCAGAAAATCATATAGACATGGGGCTGTGCTTCTTCGTTTCGTTTGGGAAACCAGTCTGTAAATATCATCATGATAGCATGTAACCACACCTTAGCAACCATTTGAAGATACCTAGCAACCATATTGCAACATATAGAAGCCATATTTCAGCTCCACAACATCGTACAGACATGGTTGTTGGCTCGTATGCAATTATGTACCACACCCTAGCAACCGAGCGGCGAGTTTTGCCACTGCAAGCACCATTTCACATTTTCTCCTGGAAATGTACATTCTAGTATTGTAATTACTATTCACCTAGACAAAACTTTGGCACGCAACTCCTCCCACATCTTTTGTCGTAGACCCAAGAATGAGGTGTCAAATCGACCGGTTTATTGAGGAGAGGTGTGCTATGACTTTTGTAAGCAATCAGGTGTACGATGTTCGTCTGGCGGGCGAAATATTTGCCAAAAAATCTCCCATAGACTTAACATTGGCGCATTATTTATACAATCCTATCTTTGGCTCAGAAGGTCATAGAGGCTTGGGGTTGGGCTCTTTTGATTCGTCCTATTAAGCAGCCAATGAGTAGTGACATATCAACTTCATAACCACGCCCTAGCAACCAGTTATAGGCCCCTGGCAACCATTGAACAACATTTACAAGCCATATGTCAGCAACAAAACATTGTAAAAACACAGAATTGGGCATTTTTTGACCCAGATGTGCAAATACTCTTTAAATATTACCCCATAAACTGTATGAACAAGCCTTAGCAACCATTTGGAGTTCCCTAGCAACCGTACAAACACATTAATGAGCTATTTCTCAGAATCAGAACATCGTATAGACATGGGGCTGTCCTTGTTTGCTTCGGTTGGGAAACCAGTCTGTAAATATCATCATGGTAACTGTGTAATCACACCTTAGCAATGATTTGAAGATACCTAGCAACCATATTGCAACATATAGAAGCCATATCTCAGCACCCGAACATTGTACAGACATGTTTGTTGGCTCGTATGCAATCATGTACCACACCCTAGCAACCGAGCGGCGAGTTTTGCCACTGCAAGCACCATTTCACATTTTCTTCTGGAAATGTACATTCTAGTATTGTAATTACTATTCACCTAGACAAAACTTCGGCACGCAACTCCTCCCACATCTTTTGTCGTAGACCCATGAATGAGGTGTCAAATCGACCGGTTTATTGAGGAGAGGTGTGCTATGACTTTTGTAAGCAATTCTGTGTACGATGTTCATCTGGCGGGCGAAAAATTTGCCGAAAAATCTCCCATAGACTTAACATTGGCACATCATTTATAAAATCATATATTTGTCTCAGAAGGTCATAGAGGCTTGGGGTTTGGCTCTTTTGATTCGTCCTATTAAGCAGCCAATGAGTAGTGACATATCAACTTCATAACCACGCCCTTGCAACCAGTTACAGACCCCTAGCAACCATTGAAGAACATTTACAAGCCATATCTCAGCAACAAAACATTGTAAAAACACAGAGTTTGGCATTTTTTGACCCAGATGTGCAAATACTCTTTAAATATTACCCCATTAACTGTATTAACATGCCTCAGCAACCATTTGGAGTACCCTAGCAACCGTACAAACACATAAATGAGCTATATCTCAGAGCCGGAATATCATATAGACATGGGGCTTTGCTTGTTTGTTTCTGTTGGGAAACCAGTCTTTAAATATCATCATAGTAACTGTGTAACCACACCTTAGCAACCATTTGAAGATACCTAGCAACCATATTGCAACATATAGAAGCCATATTTCATCTTAACAACATCGTACAGACATGTTTGTTGGCTCGTATGAAATCATGTAAAACACCCTAGCAACCGAGCGGCGAGTTTTGCCACTGCAAGCACCATTTCACATTTTCTCCTGGAAATGTACATTCTAGTTATTCTTCTTCTTCCACTTTTTTTTCGGCGCGTAACTCCTCCCGCATTTTTTGTCACAGACCCATGAATGAGGTGTCAAAACGTGCGGCCTGTTCGGGAATGGTGTGCTATGACTTTTATAAGCGATCGGGGGTACGATGTTCGCCCCAGGGGCGAAAAACGGCCCAAAAAAAACGCATAGACTTAACATGGGGAAAAACTTTGACGAATCATAGCTCAGAGATCAGATTTCACAGAAACGTGTGATTTGCCACATTTGAAGAGGCTGACAGGATCTCTAAGAACATACCCCTAAATGGGGTAAAAGTTGCACCCTGGGGGGCAGGAGCTGCCCAAAGTTGCCCAAAAAACCCCATTGACTTAACATGGTGAAAAACTTTGAAGAGTCATAGCTCAGAGCTCAGATTTCACAGAAATGTGTGATTTGCCACATTTGAAGAGGCTTACAGGCTCTGTAAGAACATACCTCACAATGGGGTAAAAGTTGCACCCCTGAGGGGCAGGAGCTGCCCAAAGTTGCCCCCATAGACTTACTATGGTGTAGGACGGCCCATGAAATGGGCCGTCCTACACCATAGAAACCGCTTTTATATTGAACATAACTCTAGATCCCAGTGTCGTAGAGACAAAGGGGCGGGCTCATTTTACTCAGACGGCCAATCAGTGTCTCAAGATCATTGTGAAGCTATCAAGCCACGCCCTAGCAACCATTTAGAGCTCCTTAGCAACAAGTTCCATAGACTTCCATTAAAAGAGATCAAAGGGATATCTCAGGATATAAGTGTCATAGAAACATGAGGGTGGGCTCGTTTGACTCGGGCCAGCAAACAGCCAATCCTGAAACACCTCAACACTTACTGGCCACGCCCTAGCAACCATTATCGAGCACCTTAGCAACCAAAATCCAAAGAGGGATATCTTCCATTCTGAATGTCACAGAGGCATGGGAGTTGGTTTATATCATTCATACTGACAAGCAGCCTTTGGAGTTTCATGATTGGCAGCTGCCACGCCGCTCCCTAGCAACCAAACAGAGTACCCTAGCAACCATTTTGCAAGACCTATATCTCTACATGTAGACATCGTATAGAGATGGGGGTTGGTTTATACATTCACATTGACTTTGGAGCTTCATGATTGGCAGCTGCCAAGCCACTCCCTAGCAACAAAACATACTACCCTAGCAACCGTTTTGCAAGACCAATATCTCTGCATCAGAACATCGTATAGAGATGGGGGTTGGCTCTTTTGACTCATGCTAGCAAACAGGACTTGTTACATGCTACACATGCTAGCAGTGAATAGCTACATGCTAATATTGATTAGCTAAGTGTTAAATCATGGCAAGAAAATGCTACAAACTCCATAGTAACCATCTGTGACATCTACCAACCACCTAGTAACACCATAGCAACCACCCAGAATACCCTAGCAACCGCCTAGCAACCACCCAGAATACCCTAGCAACCGCCTAGCAACGCCCTAGCAACCACCCAGAATACCCTAGCAACCGCCTAGCAACCATCCAGAATACCTTAGCAACCGCCTAGCAACGCCCTAGCAACCACCCAGAACACCCTAGCAACGCCCTAGCAACCACCAGAATACCCTAGCAACCGCCTAGCAACGCCCTAGTAACCACCCGGAACACCCTAGCAACCGCCTAGCAACCACCAGAATACCCTAGCAACACCTAGCAACCCCATAGCAACCACCCAGAATACCCTAGTAACCACCTAGCAACACCCAGAACACCCTAGCAAACCGCCTAGCAAAGCCCTAGCAACCACCAGAATACCCTAGCAAACCGCCTAGCAACGCCCTAGCAACCACCCAGAACACCCTAGCAACCGCCTAGCAACCATCCAGAATACCCTAGCAACCGCCTAGCAACCATCCAGAATACCCTAGCAACCGCCTAGCAATGCCCTAGCAACCACCTCGAACACCCTAGCAACCGCCTAGCAACCACCCAGAATACCCTAGCAACCGCCTAGCAACGCCCTAGCAACCACCCAGAACACCCTAGCAACACCTAGCGACCAACCAAAAAACCCTAGCAACCGCCTAGCAACCACACAGAACACCTAGCAACCACCTAGCAACACCCTAGCAACCATTCAGAATACCTTAGCAACCACCTAGCAACGCCCTAGCAACCACCCAGAATACCCTAGCAACCGCCTAGCAACGCCCTAGCAACCACCCAGAATACCCTAGCAACCACCTAGCAACGCCCTAGCAACATCCCAGAATACCCTAGCAACCGCCTAGCAACCACCAGAACACCCTAGCAACCGCCTAGAAACACTATAGCAACCATCCAGAATACATTAGCAACCACCTAGCAATGCCCTAGCAACCACCCAGAATACCCTAGCAACCGCCTAGCAACCACCTAGCAACCACCCAGAACACCGTAGCAACCACCTAGCAACCACCTAGTAACACCATAGCAACCACCCAGAATACCCTAGCAACCGTCTAGCAATGCCCTAGCAACCACCTAGATTACCCTAGCAACCACCTAGCAACCACCTGAACACATGAATAAGCCATATCTCAGCCCCAGAACATCGTACAGACATGTTTGTTGGCTCGTATGCAATCATGTACCACACCCTAGCAACCGAGCGTCGAGTTTTGCCACTGCAAGCACCATTTCACATTTTCTCCTGGAAATGTACATTCTAGTTCTTCTTCTTCTTCTTCCACTTTTTTTTCGGCGCGTAACTCCTCCCGCAGTTTTTGTCACAGACCCATGAATGAGGTGTCAAAACGTGCGGCCTGTTCGGGAATGGTGTGCTATGACTTTTATAAGCGATCGGGGGTACGATGTTCGCCCCAGGGGCGAAAAAACGGCCCAAAAAAAAACGCATAGACTTAACATGGGGAAAAACTTTGACGAATCATAGCTCAGAGATCAAATTTCACAGAAACGTGTGATTTGCCACATTTGAAGAGGCTGACAGGCTCTTTAAGAACATACCCCTAAATGGGGTAAAAGTTGCACCCCTGGGGGGCAGGAGCGGCCCAAAGTTGCCCAAAAAACCCCATTGACTTAACATGGTGAAAAACTTTGAAGAGTCATAGCTCAGAGCTCAGATTTCACAGAAATGTGTGATTTGCCACATTTGAAGAGGCTTACAGGCTCTGTAAGAACATACCTCACAGTGGGGTAAAAGTTGCACCCCTGAGGGGCAGGAGCTGCCCAAATATGCCCCCATAGACTTACTATGGTGTAGGACGGCCCATGAAATGGGCCGTCCTACACCATAGAAAACCGCTTTTATATTGAACATAACTCTGGATCCCAGTGTCGTAGAGACAAAGGGGCGGGCTCATTTTACTCAGACGGCCAATCAGTGTCTCAAGATCATTGTGAAGCTATCAAGCCACGCCCTAGCAACCATTTAGAGCTCCTTAGCAACAAGTTCCATAGACTTCCATTAAAAGAGATCAAAGGGATATCTCAAGATAGAAGTGTCATAGAAACATGAGGGTGGGCTCGTTTGACTCGGGCCAGCAAACAGCCAATCCTGAATCACCTCAACACTTACTGGCCACGCCCTAGCAACCATTATCGAGCACCTTAGCAACCAAAATCCAAAGAGGGATATCTTCCATTCTGAATGTCACAGAGGCATGGGAGTTGGTTTATATCATTCATACTGACAAGCAGCCTTTGGAGTTTCATGATTGGAAGCTGCCAAGCCACTCCCTAGCAACTAAACAGAGTACCCTAGCAACCATTTTGCAAGACCTATATCTCTGCATCAAAACATCGTATAGAGATGGGGGTTGGTTTATACATTCACATTGACTTTGGAGCTTAATGATTGGCAGCTGCCAAGCCACTCCCTAGCAACCAAACAGAGTACCCTAGCAACCGTTTTGCAAGACCTATATCTCAGCACCAGAACATCGTATAGAGATGGGGGTTGGCTCTTTTTACTCATGCTAGCAAACAGGACTTGCTACATGCTACACATGCTAGCAGTGAATAGCTACATGCTAATATTGATTAGCTAAGTGTTAAATCATGCCAAGAAAATGCTACAAACTCCATAGTAACCATCTGTGACATCTACCAACCACCTAGTAACACCATAGCAACCACCCAGAATACCCTAGCAACCGCCTAGCAACCACCCAGAATACCCTAGCAACTGCCTAGCAATGCCCTAGCAACCACCCAGAATACCCTAGCAACCGCCTAGCAACCACCCAGAACACCCTAGCAACCGCCTAGCAACGCCCTAGCAACCACCCAGAACACCCTAGCAACTGCCTAGCAACCACCCAGAATACCCTAGCAACCGCCTAGCAACGCCCTAGCAACAACCCAGAATACCCTAGCAACCGCCTAGCAACCACCCAGAACACCCTAGCAACCGCCTAGCAACCATCCAGAATACCCTAGCAACCGCCTAGCAACCATCCAGAATACCCTAGCAACCGCCTAGCAACGCCCTAGCAACCACCCAGAACACCCTAGCAACCGCCTAGCAACCACCCAGAACACCCTAGCAACCGCCTAGCAACCACCCAGAACACCCTAGCAACCACCTAGCAATGCCATAGCAACCACCCAGAATACCCTAGCAACCGCCTAGCAACCACCCAGAACACCCTAGCAACCGCCTAGCAACCACCCAGAACACCCTAGCAACCGCCTAGCAACGCCCTAGCAACCACCCAGAATACCCTAGCAACCGCCTAGCAACCACCCAGAACACCCTAGCAACCGCCTAGCAACCATCCAGAATACCCTAGCAAACCGCCTAGCAACGCCCTAGCAACCACCAGAACACCCTAGCAACCGCCTAGCAACCACCCAGAACACCCTAGCAACCGCCTAGCAACCACCCAGAATACCCTAGCAACCACCTAGCAACGCCATAGCAACCACCCAGAATACCCTAGCAACCGCCTAGCAACCACCCAGAACACCCTAGCAACCGCCTAGCAACCATCCAGAATACCCTAGCAACCATTCAGAACAACCTAGCAACGCCCTAGTAACCACCCAGAATACCCTAGCAACCGCCTAGCAACCACCCAGAACACTCTAGCAACCGCCTAGCAACCGCCTAGCAATGCCCTAGCAACCACCCAGAACACCCTAGCAACCAACCAAAACACCCTAGCAACCGCCTAGCAACCACACCAGAATACCCTAGCAACCGCCTAGCAACGCCCTAGCAACAACCCAGAATACCCTAGCAACCGCCTAGCAACCAACCAGAACACCCTAGCAACCACCTAGCAACCAACTGAACACATGAATAAGCCATATCTCAGCACCAGAACATCGTACAGACATGTTTGTTGGGTCGTATGCAATCATGTACCACACCCTAGCAACCGAGCGGTGAGTTTTGCCACTGCAAGCACCATTTCACATTTTCTCCTGGAAATGTACATTCTAGTTATTAATGGTGCTTGCCTATGGCAAAGCAACATTAGTGTTATTGCTCATACTTATTATTATTCTTCTTCTTCTTCTTCTTCTTCTTCCACTTTTTTTTCGGCGCGTAACTAGTCCCGCATTTTTTGTCACAGACCCATGAATGAGGTGTCAAATCGTGCGGATTATTCGGGAATGGTGTGCTATGACTTTTATAAGCGATCGGGGGTACGATGTTCGCCCCAGGGCGGAAAAACGGCCCAAAAAAAACGCATAGACTTAACATGGGGAAAAACTTTGACGAATCATAGCTCAGAGATCAGATTTCACAGAAACGTGTGATTTGCCACATTTGAAGAGGCTGACAGGCTCTTTAAGAACTTACCCCTAAATGGGGTAAAAGTTGCACCCCTGGTGGGCAGGAGCTGCCCAAAGTTGCCCAAAAAACCCCATTGACTTAACATGGTGAAAAACTTTGAAGAGTCATAGCTCAGAGCTCAGATTTCACAGAAATGTGTGATTTGCCACATTTGAAGAGGCTTACAGGCTCTGTAAGAACATACCTCACAGTGGGGTAAAAGTTGCACCCCTGAGGGGCAGGAGCTGCCCAAAGTTGCCCCCATAGACTTACTATGGTGTAGGACGGCCCATGAAATGGGCCGTCCTACACCATAGAAACCGCTTTTATATTGAACATAACTCTGGATCCCAGTGTCGTAGAGACAAAGGGGCGGGCTCATTTTACTCAGACGGCCAATCAGTGTCTCAAGATCATTGTGAAGCTATCAAGCCACGCCCTAGCAACCATTTAGAGCTCCTTAGCAACAAGTTCCATAGACTTCCATTAAAAGAGTTCAAAGGGATAACTTTGGATATAAGTGTCATAGAAACATGAGGGTGGGCTCGTTTGACTCGGGCCAGCAAACAGCCAATCCTGAATCACCTCAACACTTACTGGCCACGCCCTAGCAACCATTATCGAGCACCTTAGCAACCAAAATCCAAAGAGGGATATCTTCCATTCTGAATGTCACAGAGGCATGGGAGTTGGTTTATATCATTCATACTGACAAGCAGCCTTTGGAGTTTCATGATTGGCAGCTGCCAAGCCACTCCCTAGCAACCAAACAGAGTACCCTAGCAACCATTTTGCAAGACCTATATCTCTACATGTAAACATCGTATAGAGATGGGGGTTGGTTTATACATTCACATTGACTTTGGAGCTTCATGATTGGCAGCTGCCAAGCCACTCCCTAGCAACCAAACATAGTACCCTAGCAACCGTTTTGCAAGACCAATATCTCTGCATCAGAACATCGTATAGAGATGGGGGTTGGCTCTTTTGAATCATGCTAGCAAACAGGACTTGCTACATGCTACACATGCTAGCAGTGAATAGCTACATGCTAATATTGATTAGCTAAGTGTTAAATCATGCCAAGAAAATGCTACAAATTCCATAGTAACCATCTGTGACATCTACCAACCACCTAGTGACACCATAGCAACCACCCAGAATACCCTAGCAACCGCCTAGCAACCACCCAGAATACCCTAGCAACGCCTAGCAACGCCCTAGCAACTACCCAGAATACCCTAGCAACCCCCTAGCAACCACCCAGAACACCATAGCAACCACCTAGCAACCATCCAGAATACCCTAGCAACCGCCTAGCAACGCCCTAGCAACCACCCAGAACACCCTAGCAACCGCCTAGCAACCACCCAGAACACCCTAGCAACCGCCTAGCAATGCCCTAGCAACCACCCAGAATACCCTAGCAACCGCCTAGCAACCACCCAGAACACCCTTGCAACCGCCTAGCAACCATCCAGAATACCCTAGCAACCGCCTAGCAACGCCCTAGCAACCACCCAGAACAACCTAGCAACCGCCTAGCAACCACCCAGAACACCCTAGCAACCGCCTAGCAACCACCCAGAACACCCTAGCAACCGTCTAGCAACCACCCAGAATACCCTAGCAACCGCCTAGCAACCACCCAGAATACCCTAGCAACCACCTAGCAACCCCTAGCAACCACCCAGAATACCCTAGCAACCACCTAGCAACCACCCAGAACACCCTAGCAACCGCCTAGCAACGCCCTAGCAACCACCCAGAATACCCTAGCAACCGCCTAGCAACGCCCTAGCAACCACCCAGAACACCCTAGCAACCGCCTAGCAACCATCCAGAACACCCTAGCAACCGCCTAGCAACGCCCTAGCAACCACCCAGAACACCCTAGCAACCGCCTAGCAACCACCCAGAATACCCTAGCAACCGCCTAGCAACGCCCTAGCAACCACCCAGAACACCCTAGCAACCGCCTAGCAACCACCCAGAATACCCTAGCAACCGCCTAGCAACCACCCAGAATACCCTAGCAACCACCTAGCAACACCCTAGCAACACCCTAGCAACCACCTAGCAACGCCCTAGCAACATCCCAGAATACCCTAGCAACCGCCTAGCAACCACCCAGAACACCCTAGCAACCGCCTAGAAACACTATAGCAACCATCCAGAATACATTAGCAACCACCTAGCAATGCCCTAGCAACCACCCAGAATACCCTAGCAACCGCCTAGCAACCACCTAGCAACCACCCAGAACACCCTAGCAACCACCTAGCAACCACCTAGTAACACCATAGCAACCACCCAGAATACCCTAGCAACCGTCTAGCAATGCCCTAGCAACCACCTAGAATACCCTAGCAACCACCTAGCAACCACCTGAACACATGAATAAGCCATATCTCAGCCCCAGAACATCGTACAGACATGTTTGTTGGCTCGTATGCAATCATGTACCACACCCTAGCAACCGAGCGGCGAGTTTTGCCACTGCAAGCACCATTTCACATTTTCTCCTGGAAATGTACATTCTAGTTAATGGTGCTTGCCTATGGCAAAGCAACATTAGTGTTATTGCTCATACTTATTATTATTAATGGTGCTTGCCTATGGCAAAGCAACATTAGTGTTATTGCTCATACTTATTAATGGTGCTTGCTGAAAGCAAGGCAACATTATTACTATTGCTTTTTGGAATCCGGCAAAAAGTTTGACGCTCGACTCCTCCCGCAGCTTTTGTCACAGACCCACGAATGAGGCATCAAATCGTGCGGATTATTCAGGGAATGGTGTGCTATGACTTTTATAAGCGATCGGGGGTACGATGTTCGCCCCAGGGGCGAAAAAAGCGGCCGAAAAATCGCATAGACTTAACATTACGACAAACTTTGACGAGTCATAGCTCCGAGCGAGAATTTCGCAGAAACCTGCGATTTACCACATTTGAAGAGGCTGACAGGCTCTGTAAGAACATACCTCAAAATGGGGTAAAAGTTGCACCCCTGGGGGGCAGGAGCTGCCCAAAGTTGCCCCATTGACCACAATGCTATTTATTATTCTTATTCTTATTCTTATTCCGCCGCTTTTTTGGCGCGTAACTAGTCCCGCAGCTTTTGTCACAGACCCACGAATGAGGCATCAAATCGTGTGAATTATTCGGGAATGGTGTGCTATGACTTTTATAAGCGATCGGGGGTACGATGTTCGCCCCAGGGGTGAAAAAGCGGCCGAAAAATCCCATAGACTTAACATTACGACAAACTTTGACGAGTCATAGCTCTGAGCGAGGATTTCGCAGAAACCTGCGATTTACCACATTTGAAGAGGCTGACAGGCTATGTAAAAAAATACCTCACAAGGGGGTAAAAGTTGCACCCCTGGGGGGCAGGAGCTGCCCAAAGTTTCCCCATTGAAAAATTTCTAGTACAGCATTTACTATTTCGGGAAAAAGTTTGGGGCCCTCCTCCTCCCTCAGCTTTTGTCACAGACCCATGAATGAGGCATCAAATCGTGCAGCCTATTAAGGAGAAGAGTCCTATGAGTTTTTATAAGAGATCGGGGGTACGGTGTTTGCCCTAGGGGCGAACAAACTTCCAAAAAATCCCATAGACTTAACATTGAGACAAACTTTGACGACTCATAGCTCCGAACGAGGATTTCGCAGAAACGTGTGATTTGCCACATTTGAAGAGGCTGACAGGCTCTGTAAGAACATACCTCACAATGGGGTAAAAGTTGCACCCCTGAGGGGCAGGAGCTGCCCAAAGTTGCCCCATTGACTTACTATGGTGTAGGACGGCCCATGAAATGGGCCGTCCTACACCATAGAAACCGCTTTTATATTGAACATAACTCTGGATCACAGTGTCATAGAGACAAGGGGGCGGGCTCGTTTTACTCCGACGACCAATCAGTCTCTCAGGATCATTGTGAAGTTAATAAGCCACGCCCTAGCAACCATTTAGAGCACCTTAGCAACAAGTTCCATAGACTTCAATTGAAAGAGATCAAAAGGATATTTCCGGATAGAAGTGTCATAACAACACGAGGGTGGTCTCGTTTGACTCGGGGTAGCAAACAGCCAATCATGAATAAACTCAAAACTTCCTAGACCCTCCCTAGCAACCATTGTCGAGCACCTTAGCAACCAAAATCCAAAGAGGGATATCTTCCATTCTGAATGTCACAGAGGCATGGGAGTTGATTTATATCATTCATACTGACAAGCAGCCTTTTGGAGTTTCATGATTGGCAGCTGCCAAGCCACTCCCTAGCAACCAAACAGAGTACCCTAGCAACCATTTTACAAAACCTATATCTCTGCTTTTGAACATCGTATAGAGATAGGGGTTGATTTATATCATTCACACTGACAAGCAGCCTTTGGAGTTTCATGATTGGCAGCTGCCAAGCCACTCCCTAGCAACCAAACAGAGTACCCTAGCAACCATTTTGCAAGACCAATATCTCTGCATCAGAACATTGTATAGAGATGGGGGTTGGCTCTTTTGACTCATGCTAGCAAACAGGACTTGCTACTTGCTACACATGCTAGCAGTGAATAGCTACATGCTATTATTGATTAGCTAAGTTGCTAAATCATGACCAATAAAATGCTACAAACACCATAGTAACCATCTTTGACAAACTACCAACCACCTAGTAACACCATAGCAACACCCAGATTACCTTAGCAACACCCTAGCAACCACCCAGAACACCCTAGAACCTAGCAACTGCCTAGCAAGCACACTCTAGCAACACCCAGAACCCATAGCAACACCGACCTAGCAACGCACCTAGCAACCACCCAGATTACCCTAGCAACCGCCTAGCAACCACCCAGATACCCTAGCAACTGCTAGCAACACCCTAGCACACCAGAACACCCTAGAACGCCTAGCAACTGCCTAGCAACACCCCCAGAACCCCTAGCAACCACCTAGCAACCACCCAGAATACCCTAGCAACCACCTAGCAACCACCCAGAATACCCTAGCAATGACCTAGAAAAACCCTAGCAACCACCAAACACCCTAGCAACCACCTAGCAACCACCCAGAATACCCTAGCAACCGTCTAGCAACCACCCAGAACACCCTAGCAACTGCCTTGCATCATCATAGCAAACTCCAAGAACACCTAGCAACCAGGTGGTTTTTTTGCCACTGCAAGCACCATTTCACATTTTCTCCTGGAAATGTACATTCTAGTTAATGGTGCTTGCCTATGGCAAAGCAACATTAGTGTTATTGTGATACTTATTAATGGTGCTTGCCTAGGGCAAAGCAACATTAGTGTTATTGCTCATACTTATTATTTTCTTCTTCTTCTTCCACTTTTTTTTCGGCGCGTAACTCCTCCCGCAGTTTTTGTCACAGACCCATGAATGAGGTGTCAAAACGTGCGGCCTGATCGGGAATGGTGTGCTATGACTTTTATAAGCGATCGGGGGTACGATGTTCGCCCCAGGGGCGAAAAACGGCCCAAAAAAAACGCATAGACTTAACATGGGGAAAAACTTTGACGAATCATATCTCAGAGATCAGATTTCACAGAAACGTGTGATTTGCCACATTTGAAGAGGCTGACAGGCTCTTTAAGAACATACCCCTAAATGGGGTAAAAGTTGCACCCCTGGGGGGCAGGAGCTGCCCAAAGTTGCCCAAAAAACCCCATTGACTTAACATGGGGAAGAACTTTGACGAATCATAGCTCAGAGCTCAGATTTCACAGAAATGTGTGATTTGCCACATTTGAAGAGGCTTACAGGCTCTGTAAGAACATACCTCACAGTGGGGTAAAAGTTGCACCCCTGAGGGGCAGGAGCTGCCCAAATTGCCCCCATAGACTTACTATGGTGTAGGACGGCCCATGAAATGGGCCGTCCTACACCATAGAAACCGCTTTTATATTGAACATAACTCTGGATCCCAGTGTCGTAGAGACAAAGGGGCGGGCTCATTTTACTCAGACGGCCAATCAGTGTCTCAAGATCATTGTGAAGCTATCAAGCCACGCCCTAGCAACCATTTAGAGCTCCTTAGCAACAAGTTCCATAGACTTCCATTAAAAGAGATCAAAGGGATATCTTTGGATATAAGTGTCATAGAAACATGAGGGTGGGCTCGTTTGACTCGGGCCAGCAAACAGCCAATCCTGAATCACCTCATCACTTACTGGCCACGCCCTAGCAACCATTATCGAGCACCTTAGCAACCAAAATCCAAAGAGGGATATCTTCCATTCTGAATGTCACAGAGGCATGGGAGTTGGTTTATATCATTCATACTGACAAGCAGCCTTTGGAGTTTCATGATTGGCAGCTGCCAAGCCACTCCCTAGCAACCAAACAGAGTACCCTAGCAACCATTTTGCAAGACCTATATCTCTACATGTAAACATCGAATAGAGATGGGGGTTGGTTTATACATTCACATTGACTTTGGAGCTTCATGATTGGCAGCTGCCAAGCCACTCCCTAGCAACCAAACAGAGTTCCCTAGCAACCGTTTTGCAAGACCAATATCTCTGCATCAGAACATCGTATAGAGATGGGGGTTGGCTTTTTTGACTCATGCTAGCAAACAGGCCTTGCTACATGCTACACATGCTAGCAGTGAATAGCTACATGCTAATATTTATTAGCTAAGTGTTAAATCATGCCAAGAAAATGCTACAAATTCCAGAGTAACCATCTGTGACATCTAACAACCACCTAGTAACACCATAGCAACCACACAGAATACCCTAGCAACCGCCTAGCAACCACCCAGAATACCCTAGCAACTGCCTAGCAACGCCCTAGCAACCACCCAGAATACCCTAGCAACCGCCTAGCAACCATCCAGAATACCCTAGCAACCGCCTAGCAACGCCCTAGCAACCACCCAGAACACCCTAGCAACCGCATAGCAACCACCCAGAATACCCTAGCAACCACCTAGCAACCACCCAGAATACCCTAGCAACCGCCTAGCAACGCCCTAGTAACCACCCAGAACACCCTAGCAACCGCCTAGCAACCATCCAAAATACCCTAGCAACCGCCTAGGAACGCCCTAGCAACCACCCAGAACACCCTAGTAACCGACTAGAAACCACCCAGAACACTCTAGCAACCACCTAGCAACACCCTAGCAACCATTCAGAATACCTTAGCAACCACCTAGCAACGCCCTAGCAACCACCCAGAATACCCTAGCAACCGCCTAGCAACCACCCAGAACACCCTAGCAACCGCCTAGCAACCATCCAGAATACCCTAGCAACCGCCTAGCAACGCCCTAGCAACCACCCAGAACACCCTAGCAACGCCTAGCAACCAACCAAAACACCCTAGCAACCTCCTAGCAACCTCCTAGCAACCATTCAGAATACCTTAGCAACCACCTAGCAACGCCCTAGCAACCACCCAGAATACCCTAGCAACCGTCTAGCAATGCCCTAGAAACCACCCAGAATACCCTAGCAACCACCTAGCAACCACCTGAACACATGAATAAGCCATATCTCAGCACCAGAACATCGTACAGACGTGTTTGTTGGCTCGTATGCAATCATGTACCACACCCTAGCAACCGAGCGGCGAGTTTTGCCACTGCAAGCACCATTTCACATTTTCTCCTGGAAATGTACATTCTAGTTCTTCTTCTTCTTCTTCCACTTTTTTTTCGGCGCGTAACTCCTCCCGCAGTTTTTGTCACAGACCCATGAATGAGGTGTCAAAACGTGCGGCCTGTTCGGGAATGGTGTGCTATGACTTTTATAAGCAATCGGGGGTACGATGTTCGACCCAGGGGCGAAAAACGGCCCAAAAAAAACGCATAGACTTAACATGGGGAAAAACTTTGACGAACCATAGCTCAGAGATCAGATTTCACAGAAACGTGTGATTTGCCACATTTGAAGAGGCTGACAGGCTCTTTAAGAACATACCACTAAATGGGGTAAAAGTTGCACCCCTGGGGGGCAGGAGCTGCCCAAAGTTGCCCAAAAAACCCCATTGACTTAACATGTTGAAAAACTTTGAAGAGTCATAGCTCAGAGCTCAGATTTCACAGAAATGTGTGATTTGCCACATTTGAAGAGGCTTACAGGCTCTGTAAGAACATACCTCACAGTGGGGTAAAAGTTGCACCCTGAGGGGCAGGAGCTGCCCAAAGTTGCCCCCATAGACTTACTATGGTGTAGGACGGCCCATGAAATGGGCCGTCCTACACCATAGAAACCGCTTTTATATTGAACATAACTCTGGATCACAGTGTCGTAGAGACAAAGGGGCGGGCTCATTTTACTCAGACGGCCAATCAGTGTCTCAAGATCATTGTGAAGCTATCAAGCCACGCCCTAGCAACCATTTAGAGCTCCTTAGCAACAAGTTCCATAGACCTCCATTAAAAGAGATCAAAGGGATATCTCAGGATATAAGTGTCATAGAAACATGAGGGTGGGCTCGTTGGACTCGGGCCAGCAAACAGCCAATCCTGAATCACCTCAACACTTACTGGCCACGCCCTAGCAACCATTTAGAGCTCCTTAGCAACAAGTTCCATAGACTTCCATTAAAAGAGATCAAAGGGATATCTTTGGATATAAGTGTCATAGAAACATGAGGGTGGGCTCGTTTGACTCGGGCCAGCAAACAGCCAATCCTGAATCACCTCATCACTTACTGGCCACGCCCTAGCAACCATTATCGAGCACCTTAGCAACCAAAATCCAAAGATGGATATCTTCCATTTTGAATGTCACAGAGGCATGGGAGTTGGTTTATATCATTCATACTGACAAGCAGCCTTTGGAGTTTCATGATTGGCAGCTGCCAAGCCACTCCCTAGCAACCAAACAGAGTACCCTAGCAACCATTTTGCAAGACCTATATCTCTACATGTAAACATCGTATAGAGATGGGGGTTGGTTTATACATTCACATTGACTTTGGAGCTTCATGATTGGCAGCTGCCAAGCCACTCCCTAGCAACCAAACAGAGTTCCCTAGCAACCGTTTTGCAAGACCAATATCTCTGCATCAGAACATCGTATAGAGATGGGGGTTGGCTCTTTTGACTCATGCTAGCAAACAGGCCTTGCTACATGCTACACATGCTAGCAGTGAATAGCTACATGCTAATATTGATTAGCTAAGTGTTAAATCATGCCAAGAAAATGCTACAAATTCCAGAGTAACCATCTGTGACATCTAACAACCACCTAGTAACACCATAGCAACCACCCAGAATACCCTAGCAACCGCCTAGCAACCACCCAGAACACCCTAGCAACCGCCTAGCAACGCCCTAGCAACCACCCAGAATATCCTAGCAACCGCCTAGCAACCACCCAGAACACCCTAGCAACCGCCTAGCAACCATCCAGAATACCCTAGCAACCGCCTAGCAACGCCCTAGCAACCGCCTAGCAACCATCCAGAATACCCTAGCAACCGCCTAGCAACGCCCTAGCAACCACCCATAACACCCTAGCAACCGCCTAGCAACCACCCAGAATACCCTAGCAACCACCTAGCAACGCCATAGCAACCACCCAGAATACCCTAGCAACCGCCTAGCAACCACCCAGAACACCCTAGCAACCGCCTAGCAACCATCCAGAATACCCTAGCAACCATTCAGAACACCCTAGCAACGCCCTAGTAACCACCCAGAATACCCTAGCAACCAACCAGAACACCCTAGCAACCGCCTAGCAACCAACCAGAACACCCTAGCAACCGCCTAGCAACCACCTAGCAACACCATAGCAACCACCCAGAATACCCTAGCAACCGTCTAGCAATGCCCTAGCAACCACCCAGAATGCCCTAGCAACCGCCTAGCAACCACCTGAACACATGAATAAGCGATATCTCAGCACCAGAACATCGTACAGACATGTTTGTTGGCTCGTATGCAATCATGTACCACACTCTAGCAACCGAGTGGTGAGTTTTGCCACTGCAAGCACCATTTCACATTTTCTCCTGGAAATGTACATTCTAGTTAATGGTGCTTGCCTATGGCAAAGCAACATTAGTGTTATTGCTCATACTTATTATTATTCTTCTTCTTCCACTTTTTTTTCGGCGCGTAACTCCTCCCGCAGTTTTTGTCACAGACCCATGAATGAGGTGTCAAAACGTGCGGCCTGTTCGGGAATGGTGTGCTATGACTTTTATAAGCGATCGGGGGTACGATGTTCGCCCCAGGGGCGAAAAACGGCCCAAAAAAAAACGCATAGACTTAACATGGGGAAAAACTTTGACGAATCATAGCTCAGAGATCAAATTTCACAGAAACGTGTGATTTGCCACATTTGAAGAGGCTGACAGGCTCTTTAAGAACATACCCCTAAATGGGGTAAAAGTTGCACCCCTGGGGGGCAGGAGCTGCCCAAAGTTGCCCAAAAAACCCCATTGACTTAACATGGTGAAAAACTTTGACGAATCATAGCTCAGAGATCAAATTTCGCAGAAATGTGTGATTTGCCACATTTGAAGAGGCTTACAGGCTCTGTAAGAACATACCTCGCAGTGGGGTAAAAGTTGCACCCCTGAGGGGCAGGAGCTGCCCAAAGTTGCCCCCATAGACTTACTATGGTGTAGGACGGCCCATGAAATGGGCCGTCCTACACCATAGAAACCGCTTTTATATTGAACATAACTCTGGATCACAGTGTCGTAGAGACAAAGGGGCGGGCTCATTTTACTCAGACGGCCAATCAGTGTCTCAAGATCATTGTGAAGCTATCAAGCCACGCCCTAGCAACCATTTAGAGCTCCTTAGCAACAAGTTCCATAGACCTCCATTAAAAGAGATCAAAGGGATATCTCAGGATATAAGTGTCATAGAAACACAAGGGTGGTCTCGTTTGACTCGGGGCAGCAAACGGCCAATCATGAATCACCTCAACACTTCCTAGCCCCTCCCTAGCAACCATTGTCGAGCACCTTAGCAACCAAAATCCAAAGAGGGATATCTTCCATTCTGAATGTCACAGAGGCATGGGAGTTGGTTTATATCATTCATACTGACAAGCAGCCTTTGGAGTTTAATGATTGGCAGCTGCCAAGACACTCCCTAGCAACCAAACAGAGTACCCTAGCAACCATTTTGCAAAACCTATATCTCTGCATCAGAACATAATATAGAGATGGGGGTTGGATTATATCATTCACACTGACAAGCAGCCTTTGGCGTTTCATGATTAGCCACTCCCTAGCAACCAAACAGAGTACCCTAGCAACCATTTTTCAAGACCTATATCTCTGCATCAGAACATCGTATAGAGATGGGGGTTGGTATATATCATTCACACTGACAAGCAGCCTTTGGAGTTTAATGATTGGCAGCTGCCAAGACACTCCCTAGCAACCAAACAGAGTACCCTAGCAACCATTTTGCAAGATCTATATCTCTGCATCAGAACATCATATAGAGATGGGGGTTGGATTATATCATTCACACTGACAAGCAGCCTTTGGCGTTTCATGATTAGCCACTCCCTAGCAACCAAACAGAGTACCCTAGCAACCATTTTTCAAGACCTATATCTCTGCATCAGAACATCGTATAGAGATGGGGGTTGGTTTATATCATTCACACTGACAAGCAGCCTTTGGAGTTTAATGATTGGCCACTCCCTAGCAACCAAACAGAGTACCCTAGCAACCATTTTGCAAGACCTATATCTCTGCATCAGAACATCGTATAGAGATAGGGGTTGGTTTATATCATTCACACTGACAAGCAACCTTTGGAGTTTCATGATTGGCCACTCCATAGCAACCAAACAGAGTACCCTAGCAACCATTTAGCAAGACCTATATATCTGCATCAGAACATCGTATAGAGGTGGGGGTTGGTTTATACATCCACATTGACTTTGGAGCTTCATGATTGGCAGCTGCCAAGCCACTCCCTAGCAACCAAACAGAGTACCCTAGCAACCGTTTTGCAAGACCTATATCTCAGCACCAGAACATCGTACAGACATGGTTGTTGGCCCGTATGCAATCATGTGCAACCAGGTGGTGTTTTTTGCCACTGCAAGCACCATTTCACATTTTCTCCTGGAAATGTACATTCTAGTGTTGTAATTACTATTCACCCAGACAAAACTTCGGCACGCAACTCCTCCCACATCTTTTGTCGTAGACCCATGAATGAGATGTCAAATTGACCGGTTTATTGAGGAGAGGTGTGCTATGTCTTTTGTAAGCGATCAGGTGTACGATGTTCGTCTGGCGGGTGAAAAATTTGCCGAAAAATCTCCCATAGACTTAACATTGGCACATCATTTATAATATCATATATTTGGCTCAGAATGTCATAGAGGCTTGGGCTCTTTTGATTCGTCCTATTAAGCAGCCAATGAGTAGTGACATGTCAACTTCATAACCACGCCCTAGCAACCAATTACAGGCCCCTAGCAACCATTGAAGAACATTTACAAGCCATATCTCAGCAAAAAAACATTGTAAAAACACAGAGTTTGGCATTTTTTTTACCCAGATGTGCAAATACTCTTTAAATATTACCCCATTAACTGTATTAACAAGCCTTAGCAACCATTTGGAGTACCCTAGCAACCGTACAAACACATAAATGAGCTATATCTCAGAGCCGGAATATCATATAGACATGGGGCTTTGCTTGTTTGTTTCTGTTGGGAATCCAGTCTTTAAATATCATTATAGTAACTGTGTAACCACACCTTAGCAACCATTTGAAGATACCTAGCAACCATGTTGCAACATATAGAAGCCATATTTCATCTCCACAACATCGTACAGACATGTTTGTTGGCTCGTATGAAATCATGTAAAACACCCTAGCAACCGAGCGGCGAGTTTTGCCACTGCAAGCACCATTTCACATTTTCTCCTGGAAATGTACATTCTAGTTAATGGTGCTTGCCTATGGCAAAGCAACATTAGTGTTATTGTGCATACTTATTATTATTCCGTTTCTTATTATTATAGTTCTTCTGGCCAAAGTTTGACGCGCAACTCCTCCCGCAGTTTTTGTCACAGACCCATGAATGAGGTGTCAAAACGTGCGGCCTGTTCGGGAATGGTGTGCTATGACTTTTATAAGCGATCGGGGGTACGATGTTCGCCCCAGGGCGAAAAACGGCCCAAAAAAAACGCATAGACTTAACATGGGGAAAAACTTTGACGAATCATAGCTCAGAGATCAGATTTCACAGAAACGTGTGATTTGCCACATTTGAAGAGGCTGACAGGCTCTTTAAGAACATAACTATAAATGGGGTAAAAGTTGCACCCCTGGGGGGCAGGAGCTGCCCAAAGTTGCCCAAAAAACCCCATTGACTTAACATGGTGAAAAACTTTGAAGAGTCATAGCTCAGAGCTCAGATTTCACAGAAATGTGTGATTTGCCACATTTGAAGAGGCTTACAGGCTCTGTAAGAACATACCTCACAGTGGGGTAAAAGTTGCACCCCTGAGGGGCAGGAGCTGCCCAAAGTTGCCCCCATAGACTTACTATGGTGTAGGACGGCCCATGAAATGGGCCGTCCTACACCATAGAAACCGCGTTTATATTGAACATAACTCTGGATCACAGTGTCGTAGAGACAAAGGGGCGGGCTCATTTTACTCAGACGGCCAATCAGTCTCTCAGGATCATTGTGAAGCTATCAAGCCACGCCCTAGCAACCATTTAGAGCTCCTTAGCAACAAGTTCCATAGACTTCCATTAAAAGAGATCAAGGGGATATCTCAGGATATAAGTGTCATAGAAACATGAGGGTGTCTCGTTCGACTCGGGCCAGCAAGCAGCCAATCCTGAATCCCCTCAACACTTACTGGCCACGCCCTAGCAACCATTATCGAGCACCTTAGCAACCAAAATCCAAAGAGGGATATCTTCCATTCTGAATGTCACAGAGGCATGGGAGTTGGTTTATATCATTCATACTGACAAGCAGCCTTTGGAGTTTCATGATTGGCAGCTGCCAAGCCACTCCCTAGCAACCAAACAGAGTACCCTAGCAACCATTTTGCAAGACCTATATCTCTACATGTAAACATCGTATAGAGATGGGGGTTGGTTTATACATTCACATTGACTTTGGAGCTTCATGATTGGCAGCTGCCAAGCCACTCCCTAGCAACCAAACATAGTACCCTAGCAACCGTTTTGCAAGACCAATATCTCTAAATCAGAACATCGTATAGAGATGGGGGTTGGCCCTTTTGACTCATGCTAGCAAACAGGACTTGCTACATGCTACACATGCTAGCAGTGAATAGCTACATGCTAATATTGATTAGCTAAGTGTTAAATCATGCCAAGAAAATGCTACAAACTCCATAGTAACCATCTGTGACATCTACCAACCACCTAGTAACACCATAGCAACCACCCAGAATACCCTAGCAACCGCCTAGCAACCACCCAGAATACCCTAGCAACCGCCTAGCAACGCCCTAGCAACTACCCAGAATACCCTAGCAACCGCCTAGCAACCACCCAGAACACCCTAGCAACCGCCTAGCAACCATCCAGAATACCATAGCAACCGCCTAGCAACCGCCTAGCAACCATCCAGAATACCCTAGCAACCGCCTAGCAACGCCCTAGCAACCACCCAGAACACCCTAGCAACCGCCTAGCAACCACCCAGAACACCCTAGCAACCGCCTAGCAACCACCCAGAACACCCTAGCAACCGCCTAGCAACCACCCAGAATACCCTAGCAACCGCCTAGCAACCACCCAGAACACCCTAGCAACCGCCTAGCAACCATCCAGAATACCCTAGCAACCGCCTAGCAACCATCCAGAATACCCTAGCAACCGCCTAGCAACGCCCTAGCAACCACCCAGAACACCCTAGCAACCGCCTAGCAACCACCCAGAATACCCTAGCAACCACCTAGCAACGCCATAGCAACCACCCAGAATACCCTAGCAACCGCCTAGCAACCACCCAGAACACCCTAGCAACCGCCTAGCAACCATCCGGAATACCCTAGCAACCATTCAGAACACCCTAGCAACGCCCTAGTAACCACCCAGAATACCCTAGCAACCGCCTAGCAACCACCCAGAACACCCTAGCAACCGCCTAGCAACCGCCTAGCAATGCCCTAGCAACCACCCAGAACACCCTAGCAACCAACCAAAACACCCTAGCAACCGCCTAGCAACCACCCAGAATACCCTAGCAACCGCCTAGCAACGCCCTAGCAACAACCCAGAATACCCCAGCAACCGCCTAGCAACCAACCAGAACACCCTAGCAACCGCCTAGAAACAGTATAGCAACCATCCAGAATACATTAGCAACCACCTAGTAATGCCCTAGCAACCACCCAGAATACCCTAGCAACCGCCTAGCAACCACCCAGAACACCCTAGCAACCGCCTAGCAACCATCCAGAATACCCTAGCAACCGCCAAGCAACGCCCAAGTAACCACCCAGAATACCCTAGCAACCGCCTAGCAACCACCCAGAACACCCTAGCAACCACCTAGCAACCATCCAGAATACCCTAGCAACCGCCAAGCAACGCCCTAGCAACCACCCAGAATACCCTAGCAACCGCCTAGCAACCACCCAGAACACCCTAGCAATCGCCTAGCAACCATCCAAAATACCTTAGCAACCACCTAGCAACACCATAGCAACCACCCAGAAAACCCTAGCAACCGACTAGCAACGCCCTAGCAACCACCAAGAATACCCTAGCAACCGCCTAGCAACCACCCTGAACACCCTAGCAACCGCCTAGCAACCGTCCAGAATACCCTAGCAACCGCCTAGCAATGCCCTAGCAACCACCCAGAACACCCTAGCAACCGCCTAGCAACCAACCAAAACACCCTAGCAACCACCTAGCAACCACCCAGAACACCCTAGCAACAACCCAGAATACGCTAGCAACCGCCTAGCAACCACCTAGCAACCACCTGAACACATGAATAAGCCATATCTCAGCACCAGAACATCGTACAGACATGTTTGTTGGCTCGTATGCAATCATGTACCACACCCTAGCAACCGGTCGTCGAGTTTTGCCACTGCAAGCACCATTTCACATTTTCTTCTGGAAATGTACATTCTAGTTAATGGTGCTTGCCTATGGCAAAGCAACATTAGTGTTATTGCTCATACTTATTATTATTCTTCTTCTTCCACTTTTTTTTCGGCGCGTAACTCCTCCCGCAGTTTTTGTCACAGACCCATGAATGAGGTGTCAAAACGTGCGGCCTGATCGGGAATGGTGTGCTATGACTTTTATAAGCGATCGGGGGTACGATGTTCGCCCCAGGGGCGAAAAACGGCCCAAAAAAAACGCATAGACTTAACATGGGGAAAAACTTTGACGAATCATAGCTCAGAGATCAGATTTCACAGAAACGTGTGATTTGCCACATTTGAAGAGGCTGACAGGCTCTTTAAGAACATACCCCTAAATGGGATAAAAGTTGCACCCCTGGGGGGCTGGAGCTGCCCAAAGTTGCCCAAAAAACCCCATTGACTTAACATGGGGAAGAACTTTGACGAATCATAGCTCAGAGCTCAGATTTCACAGAAATGTGTGATTTGCCACATTTGAAGAGGCTTAAAGGCTCTGTAAGAACATACCTCACAGTGGGGTAAAAGTTGCA
>JAZAVI010000298.1:0-145385 GCA_036326025.1 Chrosomus eos
CCGGACACTGTTGCATTCATGGAGAACTGTTTTTAAAGTTGAAAGAGAGGTTGATGAACCTGGGAACTGGGTTCTAGAGGAACCTTTGTTTTTTAATCCAATGACTCAAACAAGACTTTTGTCTTCTGTAAGTGTAAGTACATGCTTACAGAGAAAAGGGATTGTCAAGCTGGGACACCTCTTGAATAGAGATGGATGGAAGTCGTTGGAGGAACTCAAAGAATTGACTGGCTTGAGATCTTCACGTTTGACAGAAAAGTTGATGGAGGAGGTTGTCAATATCTTACCAAGTAGTTACAGAGAGTACATTGGGAGAGGAACTTTGATGGACATGACGAATGAACAGGAACTCCCAGGAATTAGAATCTCTCATCTTATAAAGACGGAAAATGAAGATGAAGATGTGGGGTCAATTCTATCTTTTAAAACCCCGCAGCTGGAATATTTCGAGTTTGCATCAAAAAAAGCAATATATTTCTCTACAGTCAAAGTTTTACACCAGGACTCTCTTAAAGGACAGAAAGCCTCCAGGTGGCCAGGTTTGTTGAAGCCAGACTTCCTCGTGAGGGACAGGTGGAGAGCCCTGTATAAGCCTCCCATAGAGAAGCGTACTGCTGATCTACAGTGGAGGCTTATCCACGGGGCGATAGCCACGGACAGACACGTAGCGCACCTGAATCCAGCAGTGGGGGAACAGTGTAGGTTTTGTGGGATGGTAGAAAATCTGGAACATTTGTTTTTAAGATGTACAGATACAGATACAGATACAGATAGCTTTATTAATCCCCAAGGGGCAATTCAGTTCCTACAGTTCACCGTCCATACATACAACCATTCACACAGCCGTAGCATTTAATGCATAAACAAGAGTATCATGATAGGATCTGGGTCCAATACAGATTGTATATAAAAAATAAATAAATAAATAACAAGAACCATCGAGTTCCGAATCCATAAAAGTGCATAGTGCATAGTGCCGAACTCCTAAAGTGCATAGTGCCAAAATCACATCAGTCCACAATTATTTACTCAGCTCAATATTTAACAGATTGATTCCTGTAGGAATAAATGATCTACCATAACGGTTAGTCTTTCTAGGGGGCTGCAAGTAACGCCGACCTGATGGCATAAGAACGAATTTATCCCCCAGAATATGATGTTGATTCATCAGGCTTTTTACTTTTTGAAGAACACGTTTCTCCCAAAGAGAGTTTAAGTCGCACATTTGAATTCCAATAATTTTGGAGCAGACTTTCACAATGTTATTTAAACAATTTCGATCCTTCACTGAAAGGTTACCAAACCAACAAATGAAGGAAAAAGTCAGAAGGCTCTCAATATACGACAAATACACAGTGCACAATATAGGTTTAGAGACCCCAAACGAATTTATCCTTCGCAGTAAATGTACTCTCTGCTGGGCCCGTTTGACCACTGATTCAGAGTTCCTTTCAAACTTCAGTTGAGAATCAAAAATCGTTCCCAAATACTTATACTGATTTACGATCTCTACATCCTCACCATGAATCGTGCATACTGAAGTATTTGTCCCTTTCTTCCTAAAATCAATAATGAGTTCCTTAGTTTTAGAAACATTAAGGTCTAAGAAGCTATCATCGCACCACTTAACAAAATCAGGAAGTGCACAACCGTGATCTGACTCTGTGCCATGAAGAAGTGACAACAGAGCAGTATCATCCGAAAATTTGACAAGAAAACTGTCCTTTTTCAAAGACCTACAACTATCCGTATATAAAATGAACAGTAGCGGGGAAAGTACACAGCCCTGTGGGGAACCCGTATTGGAAACTTGCGTTTTTGATGTGACCCCATTTACTAGAACCCTCTGTGTCCTATCAGTCAAAAAATTTAAAACTAAAGCTAAAAGCTGGTCGGGCAAGTTAAAATAAGAAGCAAGCCTCTCAATCAAAATCGGAGGCTGCATTTTATTAAAAGCTGATGAAAAGTCAGCAAATAAGAGCCTGGCATGAGCTTGGGGTTTCTCCAGGTGCTTATAAAGTGTATCCAAAATAAAAAGCTTAGCATCATCCACGCCCTTATTCTTTTGATAGGCAAATTGAAAAGAATCAAGTTTGCCCTCAACCGCTGTAAGAACCTCTTCTTTCAGAATTTTCTCTAGGTTTTTTACTACAAGAGAAGTAAGCGCTACAGGTCTGAAATCTTGTAATTCCCTAGCTTTATTGATTTTGGGGATAGGAATGACAATCGAAGATTTCCAAATATTTGGGAGCTTACAGTTATCGACACACATTTGAAAAAGATGGGAAAAGACACCACTGAGTTGTCCAGCACAGTGATGTAATGTGTTACCGCAAATAAGGTCTGGGCCCGAGGCTTTCCTCTTTTTTGTTTTTTTAAAAAGAACCTCAACTTGTTCTTGAGATATTTTAATATCACTACATGGTGTCAGGGAGTTTTTCAGCCTAGAGACATCCTGCATACAATCAGACGTTTCAAATCGTAAAAAAAAATTATTGAAAGCATCCGGCAAACAGTCATCCTGAACACTATTAAGGCTAATATGCTGCTTGGGTTCATTACCACACTGATTTATTGTAGCCATGGTTTTAATCCCACGCCATGCTGACCTAAGGTCGCCATTTTCAAATTGTTTTTCTATATTTTCCCTGTATTTACTTTTGGCTTTTAGTATTTCTGTCCTAACCTCCCTAGATACAAACTTTCTCTCCAACGCGTCACCAGTAAAAAAGATCTTTTTTTTCCTATTAATCACTGTTTTTAAATCTTTGGTGACCCAGGGTTTGTTATTGGGAAAGGTGATAACTGTTTTGACTGGAATAACAGTATCCACACAAAAGGAGACATAGGACGAAACAGTGTCCGAAAGTTCATCAATATTATCCCCACAACCATCATAAAAACATTCCCAGTCCGTACACTCAAAACAGGCCTGGAGGGAGGAAATACTGTCCTCTGTCCAGAGTTTAACAGTTTTTATTTCCCCCTCCCGACGTCTAATACAAGGTTCATACGTGGGCACCAGGAAAATGCTGTTATGGTATGAAGCCCCCAACCCTGGCATGGGAAGAGACTTATAACCTTCCTTTACATTTCCAAAACACAGGTCTAATGTGGTTTTTCTTTGCGTGGTTGTACAAGTCACATATTGGTCATATGTCCGCAAGACCTTATCCAAACGAACATGATTCATATCCCCCATGAAAAATTTGGGAGCATCACTGCAAATAGTATCCAACCGCTGAGATAAGTTCATAATCACTTGTGTGGCTGCAGTAGCGTTAGCACGGGGATGACAATATATCAGAGTAAAAAACAACTGAGGGAACTCACGTGGTAAATAAAACGGTCGTAAGGAGAGGGTGAGTAACTCAATATCAGGAGTACAGATTTTTTCCCTCACATGAATAATTTTACAGTACCTCTGATTTACATAGAAGCAGACACCTCCTCCCCGGCTCTTTCCTGTCGTCTCCCTGGAGCGGTCCAGTCTGATGGGACAGCCAAAACCAGTGAGCGCCAACTCGTAATCCAGGTCGCTCTCATTTAGCCAAGTCTCAGTGATCCCCATCAGGCAGCACTCTTTAATCTCTGGCCTTACTTTTACCAGGCTCTCCAGCTCGTCAATATTGCGCCTCAAGGACTGCGCGTTAGATAAAAAGACCGAGGGCAGAGGAGGCAGCCGGCGTCGGTCATCCAGACAGAGTTTTTTTACTCTGCGTATGATACCTCCCCTCCTACCTCTCTTCCTCCTCGATGGCCGCCTTGGGTGATTCCGGTCAATATGGAGAGGCACGAAGATCTCTACCGGTATTGTTGTCGGTATCTCACCCTCCGTTGAAGAACGCAGTGACAAGAGAAGCTCTCTGGCAAACACAAGACGATATCCATGCTGCTGAACAGCTATCGCCCCTCGACAGATGCAGCAAACCAGCGTGATGATAAAAACAAATAAAAAGAGATTCGAAGACGACCCCAGATTCCACATCTCTGCACTCCGTCGTTAAACACACATGCACACGGCGTAAAAAAAAAAACTTAAAACATAAGCATAAAACCTACAAAACACATAAAACAACCAAGGACGGTGCTTGCTGTAGTGGGTCGCACGCGAGGGAGCGCCCCGGAAGTAATAGGTTGAAAGGTCTTTTTAATCTGCTGGATAGATGGTTTCAAGCATTTGATGAGAAATTCTTAGAAGAAGTGTTTATTGGGGGTGTGATGTACAGATTCTTAATCAGAAGGAAAGCGTGTTTGTTAAACTACTTGATTGGAACTGCCAAATTAGCAATTTGGAAGACGAGAAAGAATGAAGGGCTGAATCTTCTTAGTACTGATGCTGAATTAATGTTCAAGAAACTTGTAGCTGGAAGGTTAAATATTGAGTTTGTATATTATAATCTTATAAAAAATGAGCGGTGTTTTGAGGATATTTGGTGTCCTAAAAATGTTTTGTGTGTAATTAATGATGGCCAGTTGGTTCTGAATTTTTAATCTAATTTATTTATTTTGATTGAGTATTTGATGATGTTGTGAATAATGTTTTTTATTATGTAAACAATAAAGTATTGTTAAACCTCTCTCTCTCTCTCTCTCTCTCTCTCTCTCTGTGTGTGTGTAATGCCAGTATAATATTCTCAGTGCTCTCTCTCTCTCTCTCTCTCTCTCTCTCTCTCTCTCTCTCTCTCTCTCTCTCTCTCTCTCTCTCTCTCTCTCTCTCTCTCTCTCTCTCTCTCTCTCTGTGTAATGCCAGTATAATATTCTCAGTGCTCTCTCTCTCTTTCTCTCTCTCTCTCTCTCTCTCTCTCTCTCTCTCTCTCTCTCTCCTCTCTCTCTCTCTCTCTCTCTCTCTCTCTCTGTGTGTAATGCCAGAATAATATTCTTAGTGCTCCTCTCTCTCTCTCTCTCTCTCTCTCTCTCTCTCTCTCTCTCTCCTCTCTCTCTCTCTCTCTCCTCTCTCTCTTCTGTGTAATGCCAGTATAATATTCTCAGTGCTCTCTCTCTCTTCTCTCTCTCTCTCTCTCTCTCTCTCTCTCTCTCTCTCTCTCTCTCTCTCTCTCTCTCTCTCTCTCTCTCTCTCTCTCTCTCTCTCTGTGTGTAATGCCAGAATAATATTCTCAGTGCTCTCTCTCTCTCTCTCTCTCTCTCTCTCTCTCTCTCTCTCTCTCTCTCTCTCTCTCTCTCTGTGTGTGTGTGTGTAATGCCAGTATAATATTCTCAGTGCTCTCTCTCTCTCTCTCTCTCTCTCTCTCTCTCTCTCTATAGAGAGATATTGCATTGAATTGAGAGAGAGAGAGAGAGAGAGAGAGAGAGAGAGAGAGCACTGAGAATAAGTGGATAAACAACCAGGCCCTGCAAAAATATGAATGTCCACCGGTGGTGATGTGAGTCATTTGGGAACATTTTGGGAACACTTTACCACATTTCAACTTTCAATCTCCTGTTAAAATCATTTTCTTTCACTCAATATTTGCAACAGACATGTTTTGCATGTCTCTTTAAAGCTTATAATTTGTAGTTTAAAGTGTGCCTACTCAATTTGCTGTGTCTTTTTCAGGGAGTTCAAAATAAAGGGAAAAGTTCAGTAAGGGAAAGTTGAAGTCACAAAGGCCTCTGCTTTATCAGAATGTCCAGATTAGCATTTTCTTAATTTTCAGCATACTGATCCTGACCAAAGTGTGAAATCACATGTATTTGTGTGTGGAAACAACCAGGGCCTGCAAACATATGAATGTCCACAGGATGGCGATGTGGGTCTACAATCCAAAAACACCATGAAGGGAGTGGGGGGATGTTTTGAATTAGCATTTCCATTGTCTCTCTCTGTCTGTGTGTGTGTGTGTGTATGTGAAAGAGAGAGGGGTTGAGTTGGTGGGGGAGGTTACAGTCCAAGGGCTAAATACAGTTAAATAAATGTATGAACTATTTGTGCAGAAAACACAGGAAAAGTGTGTAGGCCTAGGCCAAATGTAATAAAAGCAGCATTTCTGGAATGCTGCACTGGAAATGTCAGTGCAGCCTGCTAAAATATATATTTTTTTATTAACAGCAATGCCAAACATGGATTAAATATGTGAAGAAAAAGTGGCATTGTGCATGGAAATGAAGAAGCACAACTCATTACATTTGTGACCAATGTTGATATTCACGGGTACATATTGACAATGAGAACAGATGCATTTCACTAAGCAAAAGCTTTTATTTGGTTTTGAACTAAACAAATGAAAATATCTTAAGATTTGGCGTGGGAAAAACGCAGTTATCTCTGCGTAAACCCGACGGATTCTGCGAGCACTTAGCTCATTAGAACCGTATAGCCGGACTGAAAATAACGATATAAGTTTCAGAATTTTAGGTGGGGTTTTCACGGAGATATTAGCCGAAAACCACCGGGCGCGTTTCATTTTAATCGTCGATTGTGACGTCAGCGCGCGCGTACTGATCTCGGCGAAAACACCACTTTACTTCATGACACATGTATCGTTCTTTTCAGTAGGTCAAGACGATGGGTACGAGCTAAGTGCTCGCAGAATCAGATGTGTTTTCGCGGAGAAATTCGACAAAAACCACCGGGCGCGCTTCATAATGGCGGCCGCGAGTGCGCGGCTCAAAATGGCGGCCGCCAAACGGGCGGCCATTCTATCTAATATTTCTAATCTGTAGATCTATAAACTAATTTAAACTACAAGCTTTTAAAACTTTCTTTCGTTCTTTCGTTCGTTCATTCTTTCTTTCTTTCTCTCTTTCATTCATATATTTCTTTCCTTCGTTCTAAATCCAAACTAAATGCCAATTTTGATAGTTTGGAAGGCCCTTCAGCTGCCGTTCTATGTAGTACTATTTCTGTTATTTCACAGAATGTTTTGCATAGGGTTGAATTGATAGAATAAATTAAAAGTAAGTGTTTTTATTAGTTTTTTTTTTAGAAAAGGGGACAATATCGGTCATTGATATTGTGCAAATGTGTTTAATGTTCAATTACATTGGAATTATTAGAACCATTTAAAGAAGGGGGTTACCATTGTATGACAGAGTTTAGCTTTTTTATATATATGAAATGATTAATGGATATAAATTTTGGCACTGATATGTCGTTTTCCATTCAATTATGCTTCAAGCTATTATAACAAATTCCTGTATTTTCTGCAAATATTCTAATACATAAACAAGGAACATCTTTATGACAACAATATATAGGAATATAGGAATGCACATGACATGTACATGCTTAAAATATTTTTATTTATTTATTAACAATACAATAAGAAATCACAAACATGGATTAATTACATGAGGAACAAAAATGTGATCCTAAAAATGAATATTCTTTAAAAAAGCCTCCCAAAAAAAGAAAGTAATTTGGCCAGTCTCAATTCTCAGGGTGAATTCCTCACTGCCTCAATATATGTATGCCTCAGTGAGATATGCAGTGAGATGTGCAGAAAAATAAATTGGGGCCGCCCATTATTCTGGGGCCGCCCGTCACCGCTGAATACCGCAGCTAGAAATAATGGAATAGGACTCCGGTTCTATTTTGTAGGTTTCTGGAACCTGCTGCGAAGACTGAGGGTGACATGATAGTGGGGGACGGCCGAAAACGGTCACGTTGGATGTTAATTAACAATACAATAATAAATCACAAACATGGATTAATTACATGAGGAACAAAAATGTGATCCTAAAAATGAACATTCTTTAAAAAAGCCTCCCAAAAAAGAAACAGTAATTTGGCCAGTCTCAATTCTCAGGGTGAATTCCTCACTGCCTCAGTATAAGGAGGCCTGTGGAAGGTTAAACGTCCAGCACTGCTTGTCCATCCAGGCGTTGATCACTGACCCAGACGGCTGATGCAGACAAAAGTGTTCTATAAAGACAAATCATGAGGAGCATTAGTCATTGTGTGTGCAATGTATAATCTTTGACAGCACATTTGCTGCAGGCAGGAGTGGAGGTATATGCGTGTGTGTGTGTGTGTTCACTTTTTGTTATGTTGTTAGTGTACTGCAACATGGAATGACAAAGCAGTGAACACACCTGACAACTGGATCATCAGTTCCAAAAAAATGGTCTCAATCTTCTTCCACACAGGCACACACGATCTCAGATGTCCGGGAAAACAGCTCGGCCCCTTCTTGCAGTGAGGACAGAGACTGTGCACAAAAAAAACAACCACAAAAATGTTTTAAACACTATTAGCTAACAGATGCAGGCATGATGGATACACACACAAACACTAACTAGGACTATTAAAGTAAAGAGCTTATTTTGAGCTAAATGGAAATGACGTCAGCACAAATAATACATATTGCATGTCTATATATGAAAACAGTGGCAGGTTAATCAAATGTGCAAGAAACATGCAGTGTAAATATTCTTTCAGAGTGCAAAATGTGTTTGTAGCTGCTCCCACAGCGCTCTCTCTCTCATCTCTCTCTCTCTCTCTCTCTCTCTCTCTCTCTCTCTCTCTCTCTCTCCTCTCTCTCTCTCTCTCTCTCTCTCTCTCTCTCCACACACACACACACACACACACACACAGAGAGAGAGAGAGAGTCCATTGAAATGCTAATGATTTGGGTGACTGCCTTAAAAATGAAGTGTATAATCTTGTCAGTGCTCTCTGTGTGTACTGTATAATCTTTGACAGCACAGATGCTGCAGGCAGGAGTGAAGGTATATGTGTGTGTGTGTGTGTGTATTCACTTTTTGTTATGTTGTTAGTGTACTGCAACATGGAATGACAAAGCAGTGAACACACCTGAAAACTGGATCATCAGTTCCAAAAATGGTCTCAATCTTCATCCACACAGGCACACACGATCTCAGATGTCCGGGAAAACAGCTCGGCCCCTTCTTGCAGTGAGGACAGAGACTGTGCACAAAAAAAAAACAACCACAAAAATGTTTTACACACTATTAGCTAACAGATGCAGGCATGATGGATACACACACAAACACTAACTAGGACTATTAAAGTAAAGAGCTTATTTTGAGCTAAATGGAAATTTTGCGGCACAAATAATACATATTGCATGTCTATATATGAAAACAGTGGCAGGTTAATCAAATGTGCAAGTAACATGCAGTGTAAATATTCTCTCAGAGTGCAAAATGTGTTTGTAGCTGCTCCCACAGCTCTCTCTCTCTCTCTCTCTCTCTCTCTCTCTCTCTCTCTCTCTCTCCTCTCTCTCTCTCACACATACACACACACACACACACACACACACACACACACACACACACACACACACACACACACACACACACACACACACACACACACACACACACACACACACACAGAGAGAGAGTCCATTGAAATGCTAATGATTTGGGTGACTGCCTTAAAAATGAAGTGTATAATCTTGTCAGTGCTCTCTGTGTGTACTGCATAATCTTTGACAGCACAGATGCTGCAGGCAGGAGTGGAGGTATATGTGTGTGTGTGTGTGTATTCACTTTTTGTTATGTTGTTAGTGTACTGCAACATGGAATGACAAAGCAGTGAACACACCTGAAAACTGGATCATCAGTTCCCAAAACGGTCTCAATCTTCATCCACACAGGCACACACGATCTCAGATGTCCGGGAAAACAGCTCGGCCCCTTCTTGCAGTGAGGACAGAGACTGTGCACAAAAAAAAAACAACCACAAAAAAGTTTTAAACACTATTAGCTAACAGATGCAGGCATGATGGATACACACACAAACACTAACTAGGACTATTAAAGTAAATAGCTTATTTTGAGCTAAATGGAAATGACGTCGGCACAAATAATACATATTGCATGTCTATATATGAAAACAGTGGCAGGTTAACATGCAGTGTATATTATTCTTTCAGAGTGCAAAATGTGTTTGTAGCTGCTCCCCCAGCTCCTCTCTCTCTCTCTCTCTCTCTCTCTCTCTCTCTCTCTCTCTCTCTCTCTCTTGAAATTAGCATTTCAATGGACTCTCTCTCTCTGTGTGTGTGTGTGTGTGTGTGTGTGTGTGTGTGTGTGTGTGTGTGTGTGTGTGTGTGTGTGTGTGTGTGTGTGTGTGTGTGTGTGTGTGTGTGTGTGTGAGAGAGAGAGTCCATTGAAATGCTAATGATTTGGGTGACTGCCTTAAAAATGAAGTGTATAATCTTCTCAGTGCTCTCTGTGTGTACTGTATAATCTTTGACTGTATAATCCTGTATAATCTGCACAGATGCTGCAGGCAGGAGTGAAGGTATATGTGTGTACCATGGAATGACAAAGCAGTGAACACACCTGACAACTGGACAATCAGTTCCAAAAATGGTCTCAATCTTCATCCACACAGGCACACACGATCTCAGATGTCCGGGAAAACACCTCGGCCCCTTCTTGCAGTGAGGACAGAGACTGTGCACAAAAAAAAAAAAAAAACACAATGGATACACACACAAAGAGCTTATTTTGAGCTAAATGGAAATGACGTCGGCACAAATAATAAATATTGCATGTCTATATATGAAAACAGTGGCAGGTTAACATGCAGTGTATATATTCTTTCAGAGTGCAAAATGTGTTTGTAGCTGCTCCCCCAGCTCTCCTCTCTCTCTCTCTCTCTCTCTCTCTCTCTCTCTCTCACACACACACACACACACACACACACACACACACACACACACACACACACACACACACACACACACATACACACAGAGAGAGTCCATTGAAATGCTAATGATTTGGGTGACTGCCTTAAAAATGAAGTGTATAATCTTCTCAGTGTTTGACGTGTGCCCAATAAATTTTCTCTATCTCGTTCAGGGAGTTAAAATTACAGGGCAAAGTTCAGGAAGGCACAGTTGAGGTCACAAAAGGCCTGTGTCCACGTGCTGTGTTGGTGCAATAATGTCTGTATTTAACTCAAATCTCAAGCTGTACACTGATATTTCACTGCTTGTAGGGCTTGATGATCTTGATGGAAGCTCAGTCTGCATCTAGAATTAATAAACATTACATTCAATGTTGCTACATGTTTCTGAAACTGGGAGCAGTGGAGAGACTGACCGAATCACGAACTTGCATTGGACATAGTTCCAGATGGCTTTACGGAGCATGGAAGTTGTCATCATGTGTACAGACTTCCTCACTGCCCTGTTTGAAGAAAAACAGGTGGCCCAGCTCGTCCTGCATCTCTGCCACCTCCCTGACACAGATGATGATGATTCACTAAACAGAGGTGACACAGATGATGATGATTGTTGAGAGCATACATACAGAGATATTATGGTCTGCCAATGGAGCGATGACTGATTTTGTCACGCAGGGTCGTGGCGCATTGAGATTTGAGATTCTGGCCCTCCAGGGGCCCCTGACGCGGGGCCCCGAAGCGCAGATCTCTGGGGCCTTTAGAAAAAATTTACTTTGCTCCAGCGCCCCCTGCTTTCGGTATGTCGGCCGGGGAGGGCCAAGGGGTCGGCGTGCCGAATTTGGGGCCCCGGGGCCATTTGGAAAAAAATCCCACTAGCCCATTGAATGAATGTATTGTGCATTAGTGGTTTCGTGGACACCGCTTCGCAACGGCCCATCGAATAGGGGGCGCCGTTTTCCTTCTCGCCACGGCCCCCCGGCGTGGGCGGAAAACTCTGGGGGCCCTCGGACCTCGTTCAGGGGTCGAAAGGCCGAAAAAGGGACGCTCGTCCGCAAAACCACTGCGAAATAAGTGGTCCCTGGGACGGCCCCCGTACGGGGACGAAGGGGCGTGGTTTCTTGAGATTACAGATTCTGACTCTCCAGGGGCCCCTGACGCAGGGCCCCGAAGCGCAGATCTCTGGGGCCTTTAGAAAAATTTGACTTTGCTCTAGCGCCCCCTGCTTTCGGTATGTCGGTCAGGGTGGGCCAAGGTGCCAGCACGCCGAATTTGGGGCCCCTGAACTCATTTCAAGGCTTGAATGGCTCTTTCGTGGTGAGAGTGAAACATCCTTGAGCGTGACATGTTGCACAGAGGCTAAAAAATATTTCCCTGGGCCCCAGGGCCCGGTGCTTTCGGTATGTGGGGGGGTATGGGGGCCGTTTCTATGTTTAATTTGCATAAAAAAACAGCGTCCGCAGAACCACATTTTGGCGGGAAAAAATAGGTTGGAAGTGGGACGCTGTCGTGTTTCCTCCTCCCGTCATTTGTGGCGTCGGTCCCCGTCGATTAAACCACCTCTACCGTACTAAGCACGCTCGGCTGAACACGTGGCGCTGTTTTCCCGACTCGTTTGAGTGTTTAATTGCCACGAAAACCAGTGTCCTCGAAGACACGTTTTGGCGGGAAACAATTTTTTAAGCCAGTCTGTGGGAATATCTTGATGAAAACTTTTTTTAAATGTGATATTCTGACTCTCAGGGCCATTGTGATTGCAAAATCAAGCTGTTTTGTGAAATTAGTCATGCAACAGGCTTTGTAATTAGGCCACACCTACAGTTTGGCTGTTTAAAAATAGCGGGTTCGTGGACACTTTGGCGTTTAAGCTTTGCCTTTCGATTTTTTTTTCGATGAAACAAGTTTATAAAGACTCAGAGGGGTCCTTTAGTGCGGGCGGAAAAGTTTGGGGGCCCTCGGACCTCGTTCAGGGGTCGCAAGGTCCAAAAAGGGGCCGTGAGAACGGGTTAGCGTGACGGTTAGGGTTAGAGGCTGAAAATGCCTTGCCTCTGCTCTAGCGCCCCCTGCTTTCGGTATGTCGGTCGGGGAGGGACAAGGGGTCAGCGTGCCGAATTTGGGGCCCCTGGGACATTTGGAAAAAAATCCCACTCGCCCATTAAATGAATGTATTTTGCCACAGTGGTTTCGTGGACGGCGCTTCGCAATGGCCTATCGACTAGGGGGCGCCGTTTTCCGACTCGCCACGGCCCCCCGGTGCGGGCGGAAAAGTTTGGGGCCCCTCGGACCTCGTTTAGGGTTCGAAAGGCCGAAAAAGGGACTCTCGTCCGCAAAACCACTATTTGTCCAATAACCCACGTCGCAACGACCGATCGACTAGGGGGCGCCGTTTTCCGACTCGCCACGGCCCCCCGGTGTGGGCGGAAAAGTTTGGGGCCCCTCGGACCTCGTTTAGGGTTCGAAAGGCCGAAAAAGGGACTCTCGTCCGCAAAACCACTATTTGTCCAATAACCCACGTCGCAACGACCGATCGACTAGGGGCGCCGTTTTCCGACTCGCCACGGCCCCCCGGTGCGGGCGGAAAAGTCTGGGGGCCCTCGGACCTCGTTCAGGGGTCGAAAGGCCGAAAAAAGGGACGTCGTCCGCAAAACCACAACGAAATAAGTGGTCCGTGGGACGGCCCCCGCACGGGGTCAAAAGGTCGTGGCGCCTTGAGATTTGAGATCTGGGCCCTCCAGGGGCCCCCGACACACGGCCCCAAAGGGTGAAAACCTAGGACCTTCCTGTAGCAAGTAGGCCACTTTTAACCAACTTTCACTCAAGGCGTCTTTGGTTCCATGAGTGGAAGAGCCTGTAGGCCAGAGAAAAGGGTTAAAGGGGTCAAATGGGTTGCTTTTGCTCCAGCGCCCCCTGCTGTCAGTATGTCGCTCGGGTGGGGCCCAAGGGTCAGCATACAAAATTTGGGGCCCCCGGGACCTTTCTGTCAAAATCCCACTCGCCCATTAAATGAATGTATTCGCCATAGTGGTTTCGCGGACGCCGCTTCGCAATGGCCTATCGGCTAGGGGGCGCCGTTTTCCGACTCGCCACGGCCCCCTGGTGCGGGCGGAAGAGTTTGGGGGCCCTTGGACCTCGTTCAGGGGCCGAAAGGCCGAAAAAGGGACGTCGTCCGCAAAACCACTATCTGTCCAATAACCCACGTCGCAATGCCCGATCGACTAGGGGGCAACCGTTTTCCGACTCGCCACAGGCCCCTGGTGCGGGCGGAAAAGTCTGGGGGCCCTCGGACCTCGTTCAGGGGTCGAAAGGCCGGAAAAGGGACGTCGTCCGCAAAACCACTATTTGTCCAATAACCCACGTCGCAACGACCGATCGACTAGGGGGCGCCGTTTTCCGACTCGCCACGGCCCCCCGGTGCGGGCGGAAAAGTTTGGGGCCCCTCGGACCTCATTTAGGGTTCGAAAGGCCGAAAAAGGGACTCTCGTCCGCAAAACCACTATTTGTCCAATAACCCACGTCGCAACGACCGATTGACTAGGGGGCGCCGTTTTCCGACTCGCCACGGCCCCCCGTTGCGGGCGGAAAAGTCTGGGGGCCCTCGGACCTCGTTCAGGGGTCGAAAGGCCGGAAAAGGGACGTCGTCCGCAAAACCACTACGCGATAAGTGGTCCGTGGGACGGCCCCCGTACGGAGACGCAGGGTCGTAGCACATTGAGATTTGAGATCTGGGCCCTCCAGGGTGTAACAGTCACTGCTTGTCACATGTTTATTTGTTTTCATTTTCAGTGCTATGTTCATCCTATCCATTAGGGGGCACCAGTAGCACCTCTACCTTATAGATAAAAGAGGAAGTAGGAGAGTAAGAGGTAGATTCAGTTTGAGTGACCACATGGTATCTGCTGTTCTCAATGGTAATCCTGGTCTGAGAAACGTTAAGTTTGCTGCTCAACCGTGAGTTTGTTGTTCTTATTTCATCTTGTGTAGGCTTTGTTAAAAGAACTTGAAAGATGTTAATGAGTTGTTTTCTGTTATAGAGGATTTTTGTATTACTCGTGACTTACGTAGCCCTTGAGTGCTGGATTGGGAGTTTGCTTGGGTGCATGAGGGCAACTGCCCAAGGACTTTATTCAAAGACTCCCGGGTTGCATCCAGAAGGACAACACTTCAGTTACTACCATCACCAGAAAAGACTGTTAATTCTAAAGACTGCTCACTTCATCAAACCTCATTATCCGTCAACATCTTTTATGGGACATTTCACATTCACCCACTCCCAGGACTCTTCTGCTGTGATATCTTGTTTGTTTGTTTTTTTTGTGTAAAATTCAATATATTTGAAGAGAAAATATATTACTTTAGTTGTCATTTGTCTATTCATGCACACCCTGAACACAGTAACTGATGCAAAACTGATTTCCCCCTTTTTCTACTGTAGCAGGCCTGGTATAGAATAGCCAGGACAGTTATAGAGTGGCGCCCGAACAGGGACTGTTTGCATATCAAGTATTCAGGGTCTATGTTTTTTTTTTGGTTTGTTTATCATTTGTTTTCTGTTATGTTTCAGTAATGTCTGTTACATCGCAAAATGCAGAGGACGAGTGCGAACCCAATCCTGATTTCACTGCTGGTCCCTTTGTCACCAGAAGAGACCCACAACCTGTTCAAGAACTCATTCACACTTTCAGTGACTTGTATCTTAACTCTGATGAAGAGATTGATTCCAACATTCATCTTGATGAACTTCCTCCACCACCTCCTCCTGGCGAGGTAGTTCCTGAAATTCACCTAACATCACAAATTATGGATTCATTGACCAGCCGTATAACAGATTTGGAAGGTGAAGTACAAGCCTGCACCCAAAAAGTGAGTCAGTGTTGTTCACATTCTGAGTTTAAGGACCAGTGGCGGATGTTGGAGGAAAAGTTGAACTACAGGATTGAAAGGGAATGTGAACGAGTCAAAAAAGTACTTGATCTGAGTATAGCTGATTTGGGAAAGTCTATGGTGGATTGTTTGAAGAGGAGAGATGCTCAGATTGACACTAAGCTTAAGTCATATGCTCATGTCATGTCTACTCCAGTTTCTCCTCCTTTGCTCACCCCAGCCTTGCCAAGAGACTCTCATAGATCACATACTGAGCAGTTTCATCACCGTACTCACCACCTACCTGATAACACGTCAACTGCTCCATATCTACCTCCGGTAAAGGTTGAATTCCCACAATTTGGTGCAGACGAAGACAATGATCCGATTTCCTTTGTTGAACGTTGTGAAGAATATTTTGCACTCAGACCACTCACTGACTCCGAAATACTAGCTTCACTCACTTCAGTGTTGAAAGGGACAGCTAAGGACTGGTGGCTAGAAGAAAGAAGACACATTTTCACTTGGGACCAGTTTAAACAAGATTTCCTGCATGCTTTCTTGACGGATGACTACGAAGCTGAATCTGCCAAACGTTTGCTGGAGAGGAAACAAGGTCCAAAAGAACCAATTAGAGACTTTGCATACCATTATCGTGCTTTGTGTTTAAGATGGAAGAAAGAGATGTCTGAGAAGGAGATTGTACAGTCCATTTTGAGGAATTGCAATCCACGACTTGCAAGTTTGTTAAGGGGCACTGTGAAAGAGGTGAGTGAATTAGTACGAGTGGGCACACAAATTGAGAGAGATTTTGAGGAAGCCAAGAGGTATTGGAGTCAGGCCAACACTGAAATGCAGAAGCACAAGAAACAAACTGACAGAGATGCCCATCACAAATCCAATCCTTCGCATGCACGTATTCTGCAGTCCATTCCTAATGCCAACATGTTGAACTTCAAGTTTCTCACCCTGCCAATGTTGATCCGAGGAAGATATTTTCAAGCTATGATGGATACGGGTAGTTCCCTGACTCTAATACAAGAATCCTGTTGGAGACAGTTGAGTCGCAAAGAACAGCTGAATTCTAGTCATGGTCAGACCTTCAAACAAGCTAATGGCCAAGTGTTATCATCTTTGGGGATGTGGAACTGTGAATGTGAAGTGCAAGGAAGGAGGTATGATTTGAATTTGTATGTAATGAAGGACGAAGATCTGACTGTACCTGTCATCTTAGGTATGGATTCTCTGATGACTATGGGAATCAACTTGAATTTCCAAAAAGCTCAATATACCTTACCTACCTCAAACTACTGCCAAGAAGAGACATTCTCATTCATGTCATCCAATTCCCCCAATGCATTGCTGTCTTTCTACCTTGCCTTACCCCTACCCGAAGAGTCACCTGAAACGCAAACATTTATCCATCAACTTGTTACCAGTGCAGATACGTCTCCAGAATACAGGTCACAACTCAAGCATCTGATGAGAGAATGGCCCACTGTTTGTACCAATGAAATAGGACACACAGATGTAGTCAAACATCGCATTATTACCACAAGTGAAGTACCCATCCTTAAAAGACCTTACAGAGTATCACCTGAGAAACAGCAATTCATCGAACAAGAAATCAAGGTAATGCTGGATAAAAACATCATTAGACCTTCACTTTCTCCATGGGCTGCACCGGTGGTCCTGGTACCGAAGAAGGGAGGTGGTCAGAGATTCTGTGTCGATTTTAGAGGTCTGAATTCAAAGACGTACCTGGACGGTTACCCCATGCCACAGATACAGGAAATCCTTGAGTCTCTGCATGGGGCAGCTATTTTTAGTACCCTCGACCTCAAAAGCGGATATTGGCAAGTTGAGATGGAGCCAGAGAGTATCCCTAAAACTGCTTTTACTACAGCATCCGGATTATATGAATTTCTTCGTTTACCTTTCGGACTGAAAAACGCTGCTGCCACATTCCAGCGACTTATGGAGTTTGTGTTGAAAGACGTGAGGGGTAAGAGTTGTTTCATATATATCGACGATGTTGTGGTTTACTCCAAGTCGGAGAAGGAACATCTAGCCCATCTAAAGGAAATCTTCCAGTGTCTGAGTCGGGCAGGTCTCACTCTAAACCTCGAAAAGTGCAATGTAATGCAGAAATCCTTGAAGTTTTTGGGACATGTGATTTCAGTAGAAGGAATTAAAACTGACCCTTCTAAAGTTGAAGCTGTATCCTCATTTCCTGTCCCCAAGTCGCTGAAAGAAGTGCAACGTTTCTTGGGCCTAGCAGGATGGTACCATAGATTCATCCCTCAATTTTCTGAGAAAGCTGCCCCACTGCATTCCTTGAAAAGAAAAGGAGCTACTTGGGCTTGGACAGAAGAGTGTAAGCGTTCTTTTGAATTGATCAAGCATGAACTGACCAGTGCCCCAGTTTTAATTTCCCCAGATTTGTCAAAGCCTTTTAGAGTCCAGACTGACGCTAGTGACATTGGTTTGGGAGCTGTCTTGACCCAAGACATAGAGGAGGTGGAACATGTCATTGCCTACGCCTCACGTCTCCTGCAAGGAGCTGAGAAATCATATTCGGCTTCAGAGAAAGAGTGCTGTGCAGTGATATGGGCAGTTGAAAAATGGAGACCGTATTTGGAGGGACGACGTTTCGAGGTGATCACTGATCATGCTGCTCTAACCTGGGTGTTTAACCATCCAAAACCATCTTCACGTCTGACCCGTTGGGCCATTCGCCTGCAGGACTTTGATTTCACTGTCAAGTATCGAAAGGGTCAATGTAACATCGTGCCTGATACCTTATCACGCAGTTTCCTAGAAATCCCACCACTTACAATGCTGTCACAGGTGAAATCCCAGGATTCATCCACTACTTTTTCTGCTTTTCCTGTGGAATGGACGGACATTGCAAAAGCCCAAAAGGAAGATGCAGACATTCAAGAGATCATCGGAAAAACCAAAACATCTGCTGATCCTGATCCCACACGCATCCATTTCCTTCTGAAAAATGGATTTCTGTTCCGCAGCATGCCACAAGGACAAGGAGGGCCCAAACTTCAAATAGTCATACCCATCAGCTTAAGACAAGATTTTCTTAACTATGCACACAACAACCCTCTAAGTGGACATCTTGGCAGACTTAAAACTCTGCTAAGACTGGTGGACATTTGCTACTGGCCCACTATGCGTTCAGATGTGTGGAAACATTGTAAGGAGTGTCAAGTATGTCAACAACACAAACCATCCATTTCAAAACTCGCCGGCCATATGCAGTCTACGCCAGTAGTGGAACCCGGACATATGCTGGGAGTTGACCTCATGGGACCATTTCCCAGAAGCCCCAAGCAGAATGTACATCTTTTAGTAATTGTGGACTACTGCTCAAAATGGGTGGAGTTGTTTCCCTTGCGTGTCGCAAAAGCTCCACAGATCGCACGCATCCTGGTGGAGGAGATCTTTACTAGATGGGGTACACCCATGTATCTGGTGTCCGACAGAGGAACTCAGTTCACCTCACAACTAATCTGTCAAATCTGCAAGCAATGGAGTGTCATTCAAAAGCTAACTACGACTGCACATCCTCAGACAAACCTCACAGAACGGATCAACCGTACTCTGAAAACCATGATTGCCTCGTATGTTCAAGACTACCACCGCCATTGGGATAGATGGTTGGCAGAGTTCCGTTTTGCCATTAACTCGGCATGGCAAGAGAGTACAGGGTTCACTCCGGCAGAAGTCATGCTGGGTCGAAAGTTGAAAGGTCCTTTAGAAAGAGCAGTCCTCAAATCACCTGACCCAGATAACCCTGCATATCCAGTTCTGGAGAAGTACCAAGAGCTTATCCAGAACGTAAAAAGGAATGTAGCACGAGCCCAGGAGAAACAACGTCATTACTACAACCTGCGAAGACGACCTGCTCACTTCCAGGTTGGAGACTGTGTTTGGGTTCGTACTCATCCTCTATCACGGGCTAGTGATGGTTTTATGGCCAAGCTTGCGGCAAAATGGAAAGGTCCTGCTAGAGTGATTAAATGTCTTGGTCCTGTAAATTACTCTGTGTCCTTTGTTGATGACCCTGATCATGTAGATTCTTTTCATGTTCAAAACTTAAAGCAATTTCATGGTACTGTGTAAACCCTTTCTAATTGAGGGGGGGAATATGTAACAGTCACTGCTTGTCACATGTTTATTTGTTTTCATTTTCAGTGCTATGTTCATCCTATCCATTAGGGGGCACCAGTAGCACCTCTACCTTATAGATAAAAGAGGAAGTAGGAGAGTAAGAGGTAGATTCAGTTTGAGTGACCACATGGTATCTGCTGTTCTCAATGGTAATCCTGGTCTGAGAAACGTTAAGTTTGCTGCTCAACCGTGAGTTTGTTGTTCTTATTTCATCTTGTGTAGGCTTTGTTAAAAGAACTTGAAAGATGTTAATGAGTTGTTTTCTGTTATAGAGGATTTTTGTATTACTCGTGACTTACGTAGCCCTTGAGTGCTGGATTGGGAGTTTGCTTGGGTGCATGAGGGCAACTGCCCAAGGACTTTATTCAAAGACTCCCGGGTTGCATCCAGAAGGACAACACTTCAGTTACTACCATCACCAGAAAAGACTGTTAATTCTAAAGACTGCTCACTTCATCAAACCTCATTATCCGTCAACATCTTTTATGGGACATTTCACATTCACCCACTCCCAGGACTCTTCTGCTGTGATATCTTGTTTGTTTGCTTTTTTTGTGTAAAATTCAATATATTTGAAGAGAAAATATATTACTTTAGTTGTCATTTGTCTATTCATGCACACCCTGAACACAGTAACTGATGCAAAACTGATTTCCCCCTTTTTCTACTGTAGCAGGCCTGGTATAGAATAGCCAGGACAGTTATAAGGGGCCCCCGACACACGGCCCCGAATGGTGAAAACCTAGAACCTTCCTGTAGCAAGTGTGCCACTTTTAACCAACTTTCACTCAAAAGCCTCTTCGGGTATATGAGTCTAAGAGCCTGTAGGCCCGAGATTAGGGTTAAAGGGGTAAAATGTGTTGCCTTTGCTCTAGCGCCCCCTGCTGTCAGTATGTCGCTCGGGTGGGGCCCAAGGGTCAGCATGCTGAATTTGGGGCCCCTGGGACCTTTCTGTCAAAATCCCACTCGCCCATTAAATGAATGTATTCGCCATAGTGATTTCGTGGACGCCGCTTCGCAATGGCCGATTGACTAGGGGCCGACGTTTTCCGACTCGCCACGGCCCCCTGGTGCGGCCGGAAAAGTTTGGGGGCCCCGGGACCTCGTTCAGGGGTCGAAAGGCCGAAAAAGACACCGCCGTCCGCGAAACCGCTATGCCTTTTCGATGGCCCGTGGGACGGCCCCCATACGCAGGCGGAGGGTCGTGGCGCCTTGAGATTACAGATTCTGACTCTCCAGGGGCCCCTGACGCGGGGCCCCGAAGCGCGGATCTCAAGGACCTTTTTAAAAAATCGCCCCTCCCCCATAAAATCTTTTAAAAGCCTGAAAAGGCCTTTTCAGTCTTCGTGGACACCGCTTCGCAATGGCCAATCGACTAGGGGGCGCCGTTTTTCCGACTCGCCACGGCCCCCTGGTGCGGGCAGAAAAGTTTGGTGGCCCTGGGACCTCGTTTAGTGGTCGTAAGGTCGAAAAAGGGTGAAAAAAGCACATTTGTGACCAGACACGGAAAGTAGGGACACAAGTCGGTTCTGGGGCATTTTGAGTTATTCATAGATTCTGAAAGTGTAGTCTCCAAGCTTTCCAACGATGCGTAACACATGGAAATCTGATAATATTTGGAGAAGTTGTGGCCATTTGAAGGTAGCCACTCAAAATAACTAAAAGCGGAGAAAACAGCCTGTAAAGATCTGCAGTTCTCACCTCTCTCTGCTGGTGGGAGTGACAATAGGGCTCATTTACATCTCATTTAGATAAGCCATACCCCCTGTAAAGCTTTACAGCTTTTTTTTCTTTCCTGCTAGCTAATAACAATAGGTAGGTGTTGGGAAGGTCTAAACAGACTAAACATGAGATAACGTGTACGTGTTCTTAGAATGAGCACAAAACGACAAACTTTAATGTTTACGGAAACTCACCTCCAGGACGGTGAATGCACTTTTGCCGCTCTAGGCGAAAATAGATATAACGCAAAACCAGCAACAACACACAAATACCAATATGCCATGATATAACGCAAAACCAGCAACAACACACAAAGGCCAATATGCCAAAGGCATACATATAACGCAAATATTGCGCAACGCGCGTGTGCCCAAAATGTCAACAATATTAAAGTTTATGCAGGAGGCAAATGCCTGCTGGCATTTTTCTTTAAGCAGTCATGACAGGGATTTTCCAAATAATCATTTCAACTCCTCAAATTACTGTTACAAATCTCTTTACATCACTTGTGCATATACACACACAAATGAAATGTCCGCAAGCACATTATATCATCAGCAGGTTCATCTTAAATAACGACTAAAGAGCAAATGAAGCTTAACTTACGTTTCAGGCCTTCATCGCAGCAAAGGTCTTAACTGCATCCTCCATTTCGATTCTCTGTGCCAGTTCATGTTCTATTGAGATTGTTGCCAGTCCATTAAGTCTCCATTAAGTCTGTTCCCTGTTCACAAAACATTCCCCATTCAAAGCAATCGGGATGTCACATATGAAACAGCCAGCTACCGTTGTCAGCGAGCCGAGCCGCCGTATTCAAGCACGCGCGCGCGGCTTCAGTTTCCCGAGCCCACAAGTGCGGCGAAAACGTTTTCAGTGTACTGTAACTGCCACGGTTCAGCTCTTCTGCCACAATCTTTGCGGCGTCCATCTTCATTGAATTTTGATATCAGATAGAGCCGAGCAGAGCACAGCACAGCATAATAAGTAGCCATGCGGTTCACTTGGAGGGCGGGGACAAAAGCGCTATATTCAGTATGGAAGTACACACAGACAATAACACACCACGCCCCTACTGCGTGCTAGAATCTACGAAAACAAGCCGATTTCAACCTCAAAATGTACGCTTTTAAATATACCAATACTGTTATCTCAAACATGGAGAGGCTTCTTCATGATCTCAACTAACAGATTCTGCAAAAAAGCGGAAATCACAAATTTTGGAAAAAAACGCTTCTTTCTCATTTTCCTCACAAGTTGTGCTGCCGACTTGTGTCCCTGGGTTCCGTGTTCGGTCACATTTTGAAACAAAGGTGAAAAAGGTCAAACCGACGAAACGAGCTGCCATACGGAGACGGAACGTCGCAGGACCCCGAAGCTCGGTGAGCTCCGTCGTCTAGGGACCTTGAGTGGGGCCCCCGAGTTTGGTGGCCCTGGGACATCGTTCAGGGGAAGAAATGCAGAAAAAGTGGCCAAAACCGACACGCCTGTAAATGGGCCGTGAGACGGCCCCCGTACGCAGACGGAGAGTCGTGGCACCTCGAGACTTCAGGTTCCGACTCTCAGGTTCCGAATTGTGGAACTCTAGGACCTTTGCAAAAAAACGCCCCTCCCCCGTCATCAAATCATTTAAAGGCCTGAATGGCTCTTTCAGGGTGATAGTGAAACATCCTTGAGCGTGAAATGTTGCACAGAGGCTAAAAAATATTTTCCTCAGCCCCAGGGCCCGGTGCTTCCGGTATGTCGCTCGGGACGGGCCCCGGGGCCGTTTCTGTGTTTGATTTGCATAAAAAAAAGCAGGACGCTCGTCCGCAAAACCACTCCGTACGGAGACGCAGGGTCGTGGTACATTGAGATTTGAGATTTTGGCCCTCCAGGGGCCCCTGACGCGGGACCCCGAAGCGCGGATCTCTAGGGCCTTTAGAAAAAATTGACTTTGCTCTAGCGCCCCCTGCTTTTGGTATGTCGGTCAGGAAGGGCCAAGGGGCCAGCTTGCCGAATTTGGGGCCCCGGGGACAATTTTTAACAAATATAGTGGGTTATTGGGCAAATAGTGGGTTTGTGGACACATGTGGTCAGAGATACAGCTTAAAAAGCGCATTTACATTCGCGAAAACTCAACGGATCCGGCCACCAATGGGCTCTTTGGAAGCGTCTATTTGAGCTGAAAAGAATGGTAAAAATATCGTCCCATTTGGTCGCGTTTTGGCGGAGATATGAGCCGAAAACCGTCGGGTGCGATCTAAAATGGCGGCCTCATTCTAAAATGGCGGCCGCCTATCTCGGGGACAAAATCGCCCGTATCTCGGGAACCCGGGTGAGTTGGACATCATGGGTGGGCTCGTTGGAAAGGCCTTATCCGCCATTGTAATCTATTAGAGTTTGGGGAACATGGAGAAAGCGGCTCCTGAGAAAAACGACCTTTTCCCCTCCATTGAATGTGGATGGTGACTGAAAAATGTGAATGGTGACTGGAGTTTTCACCTCTACTGTACTAAGCACACTCTATTGAACACATCACACTAGTTTTGATCATTGTATTTTAATTAAAATCCACACATTGATGTACATTACAGCCATAAATGATTCATCATTTTAAATTTTTTAGAAGTTCCATTCTTGATTAAAACTATTTTACTGCACTCAGAGGGGCCCCCTGAGTCCATAGAACCAAGTGCCATCCCATAATTCCAATAATAGTTAATAGATAATAGTTTTTATCAAGAATGGAACTTCTAAAAAATTGCCTATCACAGAAACTGTCTGATCCCACGTAGCATTTATGCCATTATAAAAATAGTGTGTTCGTGGACGGTGGAATTTTGGGACGGCGCTTGGTGCCACAGACTCAGCCCCCCCTGAGTGCAGATAAATGGTTTTCATCATGACAGGAGCTTTAACCAGATAGGAGTCCGACGTACCGACCGCGGGACGTTGGGCTGTTTCAGAGGTTTAATTCTTGCAAGAATTTTTTTTTACTAAAATATGTAAACATGTTATACATCTTTGGAAAGCTGAGAATCTTGTGATTCGAGCGATGTAATCCCTTATAAGATACAATCAACACAGCGGGTACAATCTGTCAGTTTGTCAGACCACCAACAGCCAAAAAAACAAAAACAAACTGGAAGAAACTCACCAAGGAAGACTCTTGTTAGTCCATGATCCATTACATTCCAACAAAAATGGTTTGGTTACACTGTAAAGGGTCCATACAATCCAATTCAATGAAGGATTTAGTCCATAACACATTTATTTATCAATAAACATCCACGGAATATAGTACTAGCATTTCGCGTTAGCCGCCAGCACGATCACAACTTCGACGCATTCTATGATCTAGTTTCATTTGAAAAGTAAACATTGAAGGAAATATGATATCAAAATGGCCGCTGACCCCTGAACTTTTGATAGACAGGTCATTTGAGCCAATCGGTCCATGATTGAGGTGTCACCTGTTGTCAATAGCCAAAGAGCGCAATGATGAAGAATGGTACCGCCCTCTCTTTTAGTGACAGTAAATCGACCCAATTGCAATAGAGAATGGAAATGACTGTCTTTTTTGACAGCCAATGAATTTCTGTAATGATTGATATGCAGCTTTAGTGGGCCGATCCCTCAGGTCATGCGCGAAGTTCGTGCGCAAAGCACCGTATTGATTCATGCGTCCGTGCGTAAACAGACCATTGGACGAGTTGACGATTTAAAGTAGCTAACAGGTGCAATATGGCAAAGAAAACTATGAAAACCCACTTCTTACTCGAAGAAATGATTGAACAGTGTACTCGCCGTGATAGTAATGAGTCGGAGGATGACATTTCTGACGAAGAGAGCAATGTGTCATCCATTGATCGGTAGCAGAGGATTTGTTTTTGGATGGTGGCGACGTCACTCTCGTCTCGACAAGTAAGTTTTATTATATTATACAACATATTTGACTGTGTATACTGAGGTATGTGTTTGTTTTGAGGTGTATTTGTCAGCTTATGTCGTGTGTTTGGGGTTTTTTGTCGAGTGTATGTGTGTGTGTGTTTTACGTGTAAGCTACCTGCTAACTTCTGTCGTGTGCGCTTGTGCAGGATTATTTGTTTATGTGGGCTCAAGCACAGGTGTGTGTGTGTGTGTGTGTGTGTGTGTGTGTGTGTGTGGGGGGGGGGGGGGGGGGGGGGGGGGGGGGACATGTTTTTCTATCCTGGTGGGGACATAAACCCGAATGCACACAGACTCATGGGGACTCGAGTCACTGTGGGGACCTAAATAGAGGTCCCCATGGGCACAAAAGCTTATAAATCATACAGAATGAGTTTTTTTTTAAATGTAAAAATGCAGAAAGGTTTATGTGATGGGTAGGGTTAGTGTAAGGGGACAGAATATACAGTCTGTATAGTATAAAAATCATTATGTCTATGGAAAGTCCTCATAAAGATATTGTGTGTGTGTGTGTGTGTGTGTGTGTGTGTGTGTGTGTGTGTGTGTGTGTGTGTGTGTGTGTGTGTGTGTGTGTGTGTGTGTGTGTGTGTGTGTGTGTGTGTGTGTGTGTGTGTGTGTGTGTGCTCATGAACTGTATAACCTGATTGTTTGTGTGCATGCTGTTCTGTTTATATGCTTGTGAATACAGAAACAATGTAAATGTTTTGTAAATTACTTATTTCTTTGTTGTTGTTGTTTTTTTTTATATCACAGACCATCATCTGATAATGAATCAGATGAAGACTGGGAGCCTGTCAGAAAAAAACTGCATACTGAGGGACAGAATGACAGCACCTCGTCAAAATGTATATATATATTTATATTATTTTTTTATTTTATTATTGATTTTATTATATATATATATAGTGTGAGTTCAAATATTAAAGTGTTTTAGTACCATAGCACTTGTTTTGTCTCTTTTTTTGTAGAAAGTTTGGTTTCAAGAATTGAAAAAAAAAACTATAATGTGTTTATGCTTCAGTTACTATGTGTCAGCAATTATTGCCAGTGATAAGGAATATAATAGCCCTAAGTGTAACCTTTCATTAGAGCCCAAAATTATGACTGTAGAGTAAAGCATTCAAGAATAGCAGCATTTTATGTGTCTATGGTCACAAAGGGTCCTTTGGAGTCTCCAAGTGGCCTTTTTTGGGAAGCGCCTAGACATATACTTAGATAAACATGTGTAAAACACTCATTTTCTAAGCTATTGTTATAAAATTTTAAACTGGGTTTGGTAAGGCTTCATGCTGTGATCTCATTATGTTTTCCAGCTAATAGCTCCCAGCTGTAGTTATCTTCAGGCATCTGTTTAAAAAAAAAAATGTAGGCGGATTTTTTTTGGTCCTTTTACAGTGTGTTCAAAGTTCTATTACACAATACCAGTAAGACTTACAGTGATTCTGACTATGTAGGAACAAACTCTGAGTGTCCCCTTTCAAAAGAACCCAAAAGCATGCATATACTCCAAATGGTTCAAGAACAGCATGCAATTTAAATTGGGTAGGCCTTTTTTAGGCGTTTTAGGCAAATTTTGCAGGAATGCTAACAGGTTAATTAAAATGTCCATCAAATAAACTGTCTGAATCACCATTCAATAGATTGCTGGCGGGATTCTGTCCATTTGCAGCTTATTGCATGAAGGCTGGGGTTAGTACATCTAAAAATAGTGGGTTATTGGACAAATAGTGGCTTTGTGGACACCTGGTTTTTAGGCTTAGCTTTCACTTTTTTTTTGATAAACTCCTGAGCCTCCCCCCTGAGTCCATAGCACCAAGTCCTATCCATAATTCCACTGTCCACGAACCCACTATTTTTTTCCATTGAATAAATGCTACGTGGGATCTCAATATCTCAGCTCTGTAAGGGTCCAGAACCTCCATTTTGGCACTCAGGTCTAAGTCTCATGGCCCTCTATCAGAATCCAGAGTTTCAAGAAGATTGGACAAACTTTTTTTTTTGCACCAAAAAAACCGACAGGGGTACGTAACGTACCCGTACCCTGTCGGTTTTTTTCGTGTCGAAATTTTGAGTTTCTCCGATCTTCTCGAAACTCTGGATTCTGATAGAGGGCCATGGGACTTAGACCTGAGTGCAAAAATGGAGGCTCTAGACCCTTCCAGAGCTGAGATCTGGACATCCCACGTAGCATTTGTCCCATTATAAAATAGTGGGTTCGTGGACGGTGGAATTTGGTGACGGCGCTTGGTGCCGCGGACTCAGGGGGCCCCCCTGAGTGCGGTAATATAGTTTTTATCATGAAAAAAAAACGGTCCAAAAAAAGTAAAAAAAATACCATACCCAAATTCCCATTGATCTGATTGCAGGTGGGATTCTGTTCATTTGCAGCTTATTGCATGAAGGTCGGGGTTAGTACATTTGAAAAATAGTGGGTTATTGGACACATAGTGTTTTTTTGGACAGTGGTTTTTAAGCTTGGCTTTCCAGATATTTGGATGGAAACCATGTTTTTGCACTCAGCTGGGGCCCCTGAATCCATAGAACCAAGTGCCACCCCATAATTCCACCGTCCACAAACCCACTATGTGTCCAATAACCAACTGTTTTTGAAATATACTACCTGAAAACCCATTAGATAGATTGCAGGCGGGATTGTGTCCATTTGCAGCTTATTGCATAAAGGCTGGGGTTAGTACATTTAAAAATAGTGGGTTATTGGACACATAGAGGGTTCGTGGACAGTGGAATTATGGGATGGCACTTGGTTCTATGGACTCAGGGGGGCCCCCTGAGTGCAGTAAAATAGTTTTTATTAAGAATGGAACTTCTAAAAAATTGGCTATCACAGAAACTGTCTGATCCCACGTAGCATTTATCCCATTGTAAAAATAGTGGGTTCGTGGACGGTGGAATTATGGGATGGCTCTTGGTTCTATGGACTCAGGGGGGCCTCCTGAGTGCAGTAAAATAGTTTTTATCAAGAATGGAACTTTAATTAAAATGTCCATCAAATAAACTGTTTGAATCCCCATTCAATAGATTGCAGGCGGGATTCTGTCCAATTGCAGTTTATTGCATGGATGCCAGGGTTAGTACATTTAAAAATAGTGGGTTATTGGACACATAGTGGGTTCGTGGACAGTGGAATTATGGGATGGGACTTGGTGCTATGGACTCAGGGGAGGCTCCTGGGTGCAGTAAAATAGTTTTTATGAAGGACGGAAGTTTAATTAAAATGTCCATCAAATAAACTGTTTGAATCCCCATTCAATAGATTGCAGGCGGGATTCTGTCCAATTGCAGCTTATTGCATGAAGGCCAGGGGTTAGTACATTAAAAATAGTGGGTTATTGGACACATAGTGGGTTCGCAGACAGTGGAATTTCGGGACGGCGCTTGGTGCCACGGACTCAGGGGGCCCCTCTGAGTGCAGTGAAATAGTTCCCGTGACTTTATGTAAATATAGTGGGTTATTGGACAAATAGTGGGTTCGTGGGATGGGGGCGTGGCCCGGGAGTGGGGGGGGGGGGGCGGGTCCCGGGACGTTATGTAAATATAGTGGGTTATTGGACAAATAGTGGGTTCGTGGGATGGGGCGTGGCCCGGGAGTGGGGGGGGGGGGGCGGTCCCGGGACGTTATGTAAACATAGTGGGTTATTGGACAAATAGTGGGTTCGTGGGACGGGGGCATGTCCGGGGTCCGGTCAGCGGGGTGGGGGGGGCCGGATTTCCCGTCGAAGCGGTGGTCGGTCGGACGAATAGTGGGTTCGTGGGACGTTTTCGAGGGTGGCTCCACCGAGGGGGCTGCTGCGGAACTGCCTCGGCGGTCCCGTAACTTCGGGCCCCTCCCGTCGGGCCCCGAGGGGGTCGGGGCGCGCCCGTCCCGCCCGCGCGCGTCGCCCCGCCCTGCGAGGCCCGGGGGCGCCGTCGGCCGGCCCCCCAAAAATTTCGGGGGCCCGGCGCGCTCGTCCGCGGACCACCATCCGGGAAGGGACTCCCCAATGGCCGAACGGACCGTTTTCGCAGTCTTGGACTAGCTAGAGTTATCCCATTTTTTGGCCTTAAAAACACCTTAAAATGCATGTGTAGATCAAGAAAATCTTGAGGGGGGGGGGGGGGGGTGGCTAGCAAGATTTGTGTCAAAACATTTCATTAAGCGCTCCCACATTAACTTTGGGCTCAGTCACTGTTATAAATATGAGGGGGTCCTTGGAAATATTTTTCCCCTGTAAGGGGTCCCTGGCTCCAAAATGTTTGAGAACCCTGCTATAGACAGTCCAATAATACCATGTGCAATAAGTTCTACTTAATTCTGCACATAGATTATTCCTAGATATACTCTGCCAGTGCATTTTATTTAAATCAAACCCCAGAATTATTTCTGTGTCCAAAGCACAGGTGTAAGCAAAGTATATAAATCATACTTCCCTAATTTTTCAGGTTTACAAAGTCAAAGACACATGAAACTCGTGGTTACACTTCTTACAATGGATGGTAAAATAGTTTCTCTGTTTTACATTTGATATTGTATTGTGATAGGCACTTTTAGTTCATTCTGACATTTGCCAGTATAACTGGGTGGCTATAGTCATCTGAAGTGAACATAACACTTGTCCACTTCAGATTTGTCTTGTCACTTGTCCACAACATTTACCTATAACTTTAAATGTATTTTGATGGTGCACACTTTCTGTTTCCAGGATGATTAACTGCATTTTGGTGATAAAAAAAAATCTGCCAGAATCTGACTCCCCTTGTGTGCACGCCCATGACGTCACTATACGCGGCGGTCAATTACTTTACTGCTCATATGTTTGCTTTGTAAATGCTTAGGCATGAAAGTTTACTTTTCTGAATAATATGTATTTTTTTATTTTAATATACAAAGATTAACAACAAATTTGGCCTTTATTGTTAATGTTTGTTTGATTATGGGGAATTAATATAAACAAAAATGGGCTAAAGGAAACTTTTTGTTATTTCAGATAGATTTGACAAAATGTATTGAGTTACTAGGCCTACTTGGATTCAATAAATAGTCAAACAAAACGCACTAGGTCTCTATGTGTAGCTTTAATGCTGTTTATATGAGAATCTCACCTGTTCCTTTTTCTGTTTATATCATTTTTTTTTCTTTCTTTTACTTGTAGGCTATTATTATTTTAGATTGTATATGTTCTTTTACTATTTGTTGTTGACTACATGTGTATAGCTATGTGTTAGACTATTGTCATGTTTATTATTTGTAATTTGCTTGGCATTTAATAAAAAAGGAAAAAACAAAATCCTTTACTTTTCATCTATAGTTTCCACACCTGTAATTCCTGTCTGCATGTAGTGTTTCTATACTCTGTTTTGTGTGTGTGTGTGTGTGTGTGTGTGTGTGTGTGTGTGTGTGTGTGTGTGTGTGTGTGTGTGTGTGTGTGTGTGTGTGTGTGTGTGTGTGTGTGTGTGTGAATTGGCAAATGTGGTTTACAAGGACAAAATGTCAGGTTACTCACCAGCATTACGAGGACACTTGGGTTTATGAGGACATCTCAGTGTCCTCATAAACCTTAGGCTATATATGTTATTTTCAAGCATAAATAGATGACAATATGGAGGGTTTATGAGATCATCTCAGTGTCCTCATAAACTTTAGGCCATATATGTTATTTTCAAGCATAAATAGATGACCATATGGAGTTTTAAGACATTTCAAAAAATGACCTTACAAACCATGTTGTGTATGGTATATTTAGGGCCCGAGCACCGATGGTGTGAGGACCCTCTTGGAATTGCTCTGTTTATTATTAGGGCCCGAGCACCGATGGTGTGAGGACCCTCTTGGAATTGCTCTGTTTATTATTAGGGCCCGAGCACCGATGGTGTGAGGACCCTCTTGGAATTGCTCTGTTTATTATTATTATTATTAGGGCCCGAGCACCGATGGTGTGAGGACCCTCTTGGAATTGCTCTGTTTATTAGGGCCCGAGCACCGATGGTGTGAGGACCCTCTTGGAATTGCTCTGTTTATTATTATTCTTCTTCTTCTTCTCCGCAATGAATCGCATTTTTGAGGGCCTAAACATGCACGAAAACTCACGAAAATTTGCACACGCGTCAGAACTGGCGGAAAATTTACATCTGATATGCGTTTCAAAATTGGGCGGGGCAAAATGGCTCGATAGCGCCACCTATAAAGGTTCAACGGAGTGTGCCTCGCGTTACGTTTCACGTACGTGTACGAAATTCGGTACATACATGTAATGGCCCAATACCTACAAAAAAGTCTCTTGGAGCGTAGCCCTAAACACAACAGGAAGTCAGCCATTTTGAACTTCCTCTCAGATTTTTGTGCAGTTTTTGCCATTTTCAGGCCTCGTACTTTAACGAACTCCTCCTACAGTTTTAATCTGATCATCTTCAAATTTGGTGAGTGTAATCTTAAGGCCTTTGCGACGTTAAATTGCGAAGATCTTGAGTTTTCGTCGAAGGGCGTGTCCTCGGCGGCCTGACAAATTTTGATGTTTTGCCATGAAACAGGAAGTTGCTGTAACACAGGCAAACAATGTCCAATCTGCCCCAAACTTCACACGTTTGATAAGAGTTCTGTCCTGAACACATGTCCATGCTCATATTCAGTTACAGTCACAGCGCCACCTGCAGGCAACAGGAAGTGACATGTTTAACACTGTTGTGGACTCCTGATAACATATAAAAAAGTGCCAGCAAGTGTTAAACATGCTAACAACATACTTGAAACATGCTAAAACATGCTAGCAAGCACTTAGCTAAGTGCTAAAGCATGCTATTACTGCAATTCAATAGGAATTTGCTGTAACTCAGGTATGGAATGTCCAATCTGCCCCAAACTTCACACGTTTGATAAGAGTCATGGCCTGAACACATCTACATGACAATATTCAGTTATAGTAATAGCGCCACCTACTGGCAACAGGAAGTGACATGTTTAACACGTTGATGCCCTTCTAGCAACAGGTTAAAAATGCCATTGAGTTCTAAACATACAAGAAACATGTTAAAACATGCTAGCAATACTTAGCTAAGTCCTAAAGCATGCTAATTCAATGAAACAAGACGTTGTTGTTACTCAAAAAGGCAACGTCCCATCTGCGCCAAACTTCACACGTTTGATAAGAGTTTTCTCCTAAACACATGTCCATGCTCATATTCAGACATAGTCATAGCGCCGCCTGCTGGCAACAGGAAGTGACGTTTAACACTGTTCTGGACTCCAAATAGGTACATGCATGTAATGGCCCAATACCTACAAAAAGTCTCTTGGAGCGTATCCGTAAACACAACAGGAAGTCAGCCATTTTGAACTTCCTCTCAGATTTTTGTGCAGTTTTTGCCATTTTCAGGCGTCGTACTTTGACGAACTCCTCCTACAGTTTTAATCTGATCATCTTCAAATTTGGTGAGTGTAATCTTAAAGCCTTTGTGACGTTAAATTGCGAAGATCTTGAGTTTTCGTCGAAGGGCGTGTCCTCAGTGGCCTGACAAAATTTGATATTTCGCCATGAAACAGGAAGTTGCTGTAACTCAGGCAAACAATGTCCAATCTGCCCTAAACTTCACACATTTGATAAGAGTCCTGCCCTGAACACATCTACATGAGAATATTCAGTTATAGTAATAGCGCCACCTACTGGCAACACGAAGTGACATTTTTAACACTGTGATGCAGTACTAGCAACATATTAAATATGCCATTGAATTATAAACATGTTATAAACATGTTAAAACATGCTAGTAATTCTTAGCTAAGTGCTAAAGCATGCTAATGAAATGAAACAGGAAGTTGTTGTTACTTAAGAAGTCAATGTCCAAACTGCCCCAAACTTCACACATTTGATAAGAGTCCTGCCCTGAACACATCTACATTACAATTTTCAGCTATAGTAATAGCGCCACCTACTGGCAACAGGAAGTGACATGTTTAACAGTGTGATGCAGTACTGGCAACATAGTAAATATGCCATTGAGTTATAAACATGTTATAAACATGTTAAACATGCTAGCAATTCTTAGCTAAGTGCTAAAGCATGCTAATGAAATGAAACAGGAAGTTGTTGTTACTTAAGAAGGCAATGTCCAATCTGCCCCAAACTTCACACATTTGATAAGAGTCCTGCCCTGAACACATCTACATGACAATATTCAGTTATAGTAATAGCGCCACCTACTGGCAACAGGAAGTGACATGTTTAACAGTGTGATGCAGTACTGGCAACATAGTAAATATGCCATTGAGTAAAAAACATGTTATAAACATGTTAAAACATGCTAGCAATTCTTAGCTAAGTGCTAAAGCATGCTAATGAAATGAAACAGGAAGTTGTTGTTACTTAAGAAGGCAATGTCCAATCTGCCCCAAACTTCACACATTTGATAAGAGTCCTGCCCTGAACACATCTACATGACAATATTCAGTTATAGTAATAGCGCCACCTACTGGCAACAGGAAGTGACATGTTTAACAGTGTGATGCAGTACTGGCAACATAGTAAATATGCCATTGAGTTATAAACATGTTATAAACATGTTAAACATGCTAGCAATTCTTAGCTAAGTGCTAAAGCATGCTAATGCTATGAAACAGGAAGTTGTTTTTACTTAAGAAGGCAAAGTTCAATCTGCCCCAAACTTCACATGTTTGATAAGAGTTCTGTCCTGAACACATGTGCATGCTCATATTCAGTTACAGTCATAGCGCCACCTGCTGGCAACAGGAAGTGACATGTTTAACAGCATGCTATTATACCCATAATAAAGGACATTTTTGTAACTGACTTTGACATACTCCCACTATATTTATCTACTTAAATGCACATTGCCCACCGTGGTCTGTCTTCCTAAAGCCACCGGGTGGCGATGGCACGGGTGCGAGGGCCCTTTCAATGCTGCTTGCAGCTTTAATTAGGGCCCGAGCACCGATGGTGTGAGGACCCTCTTGGAATTGCTCTGTTTATTATTATTATTATTATTATTCTTCTTCTTCTCCGCAATGAATCGCATTTTTGAGGGCCTAAACATGCACGAAAACTCACGAAAATTTGCACACGCGTCAGAACTGGCGAAAATTTACATCTGATATGCGTTTCAAAATTGGGCGGGCCAAAATGGCTCGATAGCGCCACCTATAAAGGTTCAACGGAGTGCGCCTCGCGTTACGTTTCACGTACGTGTACGAAATTCGGTACATACATGTAATGGCCCAATACCTACAAAAAAGTCTCTTGGAGCGTAGCCCTAAACACAACAGGAAGTCAGCCATTTTGAACTTCCTCTCAGATTTTTGTGCAGTTTTTGCCATTTTCAGGCCTCGTACTTTAACGAACTCCTCCTACAGTTTTAATCTGATCATCTTCAAATTTGGTGAGTGTAATCTTAAGGCCTTTGCGACGTTAAATTGCGAAGATCTTGAGTTTTCGTCGAAGGGCGTGTCCTCGGCGGCCTGACAAATTTTGATGTTTCGCCATGAAACAGGAAGTTGCTGTAACTCAGGCAAACAATGTCCAATCTGCCCCAAACTTCACATGTTTGATAAGAGTTCTGTCCTGAACACATGTGCATGCTGATATTCAGTTACAGTCATAGCGCCACCTGCTGGCAACAGGAAGTGACATGTTTAACACTGTTGTGGACTCCTGATAACATATAAAAAAGTGCCAGCAAGTGTTAAACATGCTAACAACATACTTGAAACATGCTAAAACATGCTAGCAAGCACTTAGCTAAGTGCTAAAGCATGCTATTACTGCAATTCAATAGGAATTTGTTTTAACTCAGGTATGGAATGTCCAATCTGCCCCAAACTTCACACATTTGATAAGAGTTCTGTCCTGAACACATGTCCATGCTCATATTCAGTTACAGTCATAGCGCCACCTGCTGGCAACAGGAAGTGACATGTTTAACACTTTTGTGGACTCCTAATAACATATAAAAAAGTGCCAGCAAGTGCTAAACATGCTATCAACATACTTGAAACATGCTAAAACATGCTAGCAAACACTTAGCTAAGTGCTAAAGCATGCTATTACTGCAATTAAATAGTAATTTGCTGTAACTTCGAACCCCGAAACCCCGAAACCCCGAAACTTCACACATTTGATAAGAGTCCTGCCCTGAACACATCTACATGAGAATATTCAGTTATAGTAATAGCGCCACCTACTGGGAACAGGAAGTGACATGTTTAACACTGTGATGCAGTACTAGCAACATATTAAATATGCCATTGAATTATAAACATGTTATAAACATGTTAAAACATGCTAGTAATTCTTAGCTAAGTGCTAAAGCATGCTAATGAAATGAAACAGGAAGTTGTTGTTACTTAAGAAGACAATGTCCAAACTGCCCCAAACTTCACACATTTGATAAGAGTCCTGCCCTGAACACATCTACATTACAATTTTCAGCTATAGTAATAGCGCCACCTACTGGCAACAGGAAGTGACATGTTTAACAGTGTGATGCAGTACTGGCAACATAGTAAATATGCCATTGAGTTATAAACATGTTATAAACATGTTAAAACATGCTAGCAATTCTTAGCTAAGTGCTAAAGCATGTTAATGAAATGAAACAGGAAGTTGTTGTTACTTAAGAAGACAATGTCCAATCTGCCCCAAACTTCACACATTTGATAAGAGTCCTGCCCTGAACACATCTACATTACAATTTTCAGCTATAGTAATAGCGCCACCTACTGGCAACAGGAAGTGACATGTTTAACAGTGTGATGCAGTACTGGCAACATAGTAAATATGCCATTGAGTTATAAACATGTTATAAACATGTTAAACATGCTAGCAATTCTTAGCTAAGTGCTAAAGCATGCTAATGAAATGAAACAGGAAGTTGTTGTTACTTAAGAAGGCAATGTCCAATCTGCCCCAAACTTCACACATTTGATAAGAGTCCTGCCCTGAACACATCTACATGACAATATTCAGTTATAGTAATAGCGCCACCTACTGGCAACAGGAAGTGACATGTTTAACAGTGTGATGCAGTACTGGCAACATAGTAAATATGCCATTGAGTTATAAACATGTTAAACATGCTAGCAATTCTTAGCTAAGTGCTAAAGCATGCTAATGCTATGAAACAGGAAGTTGTTTTTACTTAAGAAGGCAAAGTTCAATCTGCCCCAAACTTCACATGTTTGATAAGAGTTCTGTCCTGAACACATGTGCATGCTCATATTCAGTTACAGTCATAGCGTCACCTGCTGGCAACAGGAAGTGACATGTTTAATAGCATGCTATTATACCCATAATAAAGGACATTTTTGTAACTGACTTTGACATACTCCCCATATATTTATCTACTTAAATGCACATTGCCCACCGTGGTCTGTCTTCCTAAAGCCACCAGGTGGCGATGGCACGGGTGCGAGGGCCCTTTCAATGCTGCTTGCAGCTTTAATTATTATTATTATTCTTCTCCGCAATGAATCGCATTTTTGAGGGCCTAAACATGCACGAAAACTCACAAAAATTTGCACACGCGTCAGAACTGGCGAAAATTTACATCTGATATGCGTTTCAAAATTGGGCGGGGCAAAATGGCTCGATAGCGCCACCTATAAAGGTTCAACGGAGTGCGCCTCGCGTTACGTTTCACGTACGTGTACGAAATTCGGTACATACATGTAATGGCCCATTACCTACAAAAAAGTCTCTTGGAGCGTAGCCCTAAACACAACAGGAAGTCAGCCATTTTGAACTTCCTCTCAGATTTTTGTGCAGTTTTTGCCATTTTCAGGCCTCGTACTTTAACGAACTCCTCCTACAGTTTTAATCTGATCATCTTCAAATTTGGTGAGTGTAATCTTAAGGCCTTTGCGACGTTAAATTGCGAAGATCTTGAGTTTTCATCGATGGGCGTGTCCTCAAGGGCCTGACAAACTTCGATGTTTCGCCATGAAACAGGAAGTTGCTGTAACTCAGGCAAACAATGTCCAATCTGCCCCAAACTTCACACGTTTGATAAGAGTCCTGTCCCGAACACATATCCATCCTCAAATTCAGTTACAGTCATAGCGCCACCTGCTGGCAACAGGAAGTGACATGTTTAACACTGTTGTGGACTACTAATAACATATAAAAAAGTGCCAGCAAGTGCTAAACATGCTAGCAACATACTAGAAACATGCTAAAACATGCTAGCAAACACTTAGCTAAGTGCTAAAGCATGCTAATGCAATGAAACAGGAAGTTGTTGTTACTTAAGAAGGCAATGTCCAATCTGCCCCAAACTTCACACATTTGATAAGAGTCCTGCCCTGAACACATCTACATGACAATTTTCACCTATAGTAATAGCGCCACCTACTGGCAACAGGAAGTGACATGTTTAACACTGTGATGCAGTACTAGCAACATATTAAATATGCCATTGAATTATAAATGTTACAAACATTTTAAAACATGCTAGCAATTCTTAGCTAAGTGCTAAAGCTTGCTAATGAAATGAAACAGGAAGTTGTTGTTACTTAAGAAGACAATGTCCAAACTGCCCCAAACTTCACACATTTGATAAGAGTCCTGCCGTAAACACATCTACATGACAATTATCAGCTATAGTAATAGCGCCACCTACTGGCAACAGGAAGTGACATGTTTAACAGTGTGATGCAGTACTGGCAACATAGTAAATATGCCATTGAGTTATAAACATGGTATAAACATGTTAAAACATGCTAGCAATTCTTAGCTAAGTGCTAAAGCATGCTAATGAAATGAAACAGGAAGTTGTTGTTACTTAAGAAGGCAATGTCCAATCTGCCCCAAACTTCACACATTTGATAAGAGTCCTGCCCTGAACACATCTGCATGACAATATTCAGTTATAGTAATAGCGCCACCTACTGGCAACAGGAAGTGACATGTTTAACAGTGTGATGCAGTACTGGCAACATAGTAAATATGCCATTGAGTTATAAACATGTTATCAACATGTTAAACATGCTAGAAATTCTTAGCTAAGTGCTAAAGCATGCTAATGCTATGAAACAGGAAGTTGTTTTTACTTAAGAAGGCAAAGTTCAATCTGCCCCAAACTTCACATGTTTGATAAGAGTTCTGTCCTGAACACATGTGCATGCTCATATTCAGTTACAGTCATAGCGCCACCTACTGGCAACAGGAAGTGACATGTTTAACAGCATGCTATTATCCCCAGAATAAATGACATTTTTGTAACTGACTTTGACATACTCCCACTATATTTATCTACTTAAATGCACATAGCCCACCGTGCTCTGTCTTCCTAAAGCCACCGGGTGGCGATGGCACGGGTGCGAGGGCCCTTTCAATGCTGCTTGCAGCTTTAATTATTATTATTATTATTATTATTATTATTATTATTATTATTATTCTTCTCCGCAATGAATCGCATTTTTGAGGGCCTAAACATGCACGAAAACTCACGAAAATTTGCACACGCGTCAGAACTGGCGAAAATTTACATCTGATATGCGTTTCAAAATTGGGCGGGCCAAAATGGCTCGATAGCGCCACCTATAAAGGTTCAACGGAGTGCGCCTCGCGTTACGTTTCACGTACGTGTACGAAATTCGGTACATACATGTAATGGCCCATTACCTACAAAAAAGTCTCTTGGACCGTAGCCCTAAACACAACAGGAAGTCAGCCATTTTGAACTTCCTCTCAGATTTTTGTGCAGTTTTTGCCATTTTCAGGCCTCGTACTTTAACGAACTCCTCCTACAGTTTTAATCTGATCATCTTCAAATTTGGTGAGTGTAATCTTAAGGCCTTTGCGACGTTAAATTGCGAAGATCTTGAGTTTTCGTCGAAGGGCGTGTCCTCGGCGGCCTGACAAATTTTGATGTTTCGCCATGAAACAGGAAGTTGCTGTAACTCAGGCAAACAATGTCCAATCTGCCCCAAACTTCACATGTTTGATAAGAGTTCTGTCCTGAACACATGTGCATGCTGATATTCAGTTACAGTCATAGCGCCACCTGCTGGCAACAGGAAGTGACATGTTTAACACTGTTGTGGACTCCTGATAACATATAAAAAAGTGCCAGCAAGTGTTAAACATGCTAACAACATACTTGAAACATGCTAAAACATGCTAGCAAGCACTTAGCTAAGTGCTAAAGCATGCTATTACTGCAATTCAATAGGAATTTGCTGTAACTCAGGTATGGAATGTCCAATCTGCCCCAAACTTCACACGTTTGATAAGAGTTCTGTCCTGAACACATGTCCATGCTCATATTCAGTTACAGTCATAGCGCCACCTGCTGGCAACAGGAAGTGACATGTTTAACACTTTTGTGGACTCCTAATAACATATAAAAAAGTGCCAGCAAGTGCTAAACATGCTATCAACATACTTGAAACATGCTAAAACATGCTAGCAAACACTTAGCTAAGTGATAAAGCATGCTATTACTGCAATTAAATAGTAATTTGCTGTAACTTCGAACCCCGAAACCCCGAAACTTCACACATTTGATAAGAGTCCTGCCCTGAACACATCTACATGAGAATATTCAGTTATAGTAATAGCGCCACCTACTGGCAACAGGACGTGACATGTTTAACACTGTGATGCAGTACTAGCAACATATTAAATATGCCATTGAATTATAAACATGTTATAATCATGTTAAAACATGCTAGTAATTCTTAGCTAAGTGCTAAAGCATGCTAATGAAATGAAGCAGGAAGTTGTTGTTACTTAAGAAGACAATGTCCAAACTGCCCCAAACTTCACACATTTGATAAGAGTCCTGCCCTGAACACATCTACATTACAATTTTCAGCTATAGTAATAGCGCCACCTACTGGCAACAGGAAGTGACATGTTTAACAGTGTGATGCAGTACTGGCAACATAGTAAATATGCCATTGAGTTATAAACATGTTATAAACATGTTAAAACATGCTAGCAATTCTTAGCTAAGTGCTAAAGCATGCTAATGAAATGAAACAGGAAGTTGTTGTTACTTAAGAAGACAATGTCCAATCTGCCCCAAACTTCACACATTTGATAAGAGTCCTGCCCTGAGCACATCTACATTACAATTTTCAGCTATAGTAATAGCGCCACCTACTGAAAACAGGAAGTGACATGTTTAACAGTGTGATGCAGTACTGGCAACATAGTAAATATGCCATTGAGTAAAAAACATGTTATAAACATGTTAAAACATGCTAGCAAATCTTAGCTAAGTGCTAAAGCATGCTAATGAAATGAAACAGGAAGTTGTTGTTACTTAAGAAGGCAATGTCCAATCTGCCCCAAACTTCACACATTTGATAAGAGTCCTGCCCTGAACACATCTACATGACAATATTCAGTTATAGTAATAGCGCCACCTACTGGCAACAGGAAGTGACATGTTTAACAGTGTGATGCAGTACTGGCAACATAGTAAATAGGCCATTGAGTTATAAACATGTTATAAACATGTTAAACATGCTAGCAATTCTTAGCTAAGTGCTAAAGCATGCTAATGCTATGAAACAGGAAGTTGTTTTTACTTAAGAAGGCAAAGTTCAATCTGCCCTAAACTTCACATGTTTGATAAGAGTTCTGTCCTGAACACATGTGCATGCTCATATTCAGTTACAGTCATAGCGTCACCTGCTGACAACAGGAAGTGACATGTTTAACAGCATGCTATTATACCCATAATAAAGGACATTTTTGTAACTGACTTTGACATACTCCCACTATATTTATCTACTTAAATGCACATTGCCCACCGTGGTCTGTCTTCCTAAAGCCACCGGGTGGCGATGGCACGGGTGCGAGGGCCCTTTCAATGCTGCTTGCAGCTTTAATTATTATTATTCTTCTCCGCAATGAATCGCATTTTTGAGGGCCTAAACATGCACGAAAACTCACGAAAATTTGCACACGCGTCAGAACTGGCGAAAATTTACATCTGATATGCGTTTCAAAATTGGGCGGGGCAAAATGGCTCGATAGCGCCACCTATAAAGGTTCAACGGAGTGCGCCTCGCGTTACGTTTCACGTACGTGTACGAAATTCGGTACATACATGTAATGGCCCAATACCTACAAAAAAGTCTCTTAGAGCGTAGCCCTAAACACAACAGGAAGTCAGCCATTTTGAACTTCCTCTCAGATTTGCCTGAGAGGAAATCTGCCTCTAAGACACATGCCTTTGGTGTGAGAGACCCGGGTTCGAATCCACTGTGAAACACCAATGTGTCCCTGAGCAAGACACTTAACCCCTAGTTGCTCCAGAGGCGTGCGACCTCTGACATGTATAGCAATAGGCCTATTGTAAGTCGCTTTGGATAAAAGCGTCAGCTAAATGAATAAAGATCGAGATCGAGATCGAACATTAAAAGATCGAGATTTTTGTGCAGTTTTTGCCATTTTCAGGCCTCGTACTTTAACGAACTCCTCCTACAGTTTTAATCTGATCATCTTCAAATTTGGTGAGTGTAATCTTAAGGCCTTTGCGACGTTAAATTGCGAAGATCTTGAGTTTTCGTCGAAGGGCGTGTCCTCGGCGGCCTGACAAATTTTGATGTTTCGCCATGAAACAGGAAGTTGCTGTAACTCAGGCAAACAATGTCCAATCTGCCCCAAACTTCACACGTTTGATAAGAGTTCTGTCCTGAACACATGTCCATGCTCAAATTCAGTTACAGTCACAGCGCCACCTGCTGGCAACAGGAAGTGACATGTTTAACACTGTTGTGGACTCCTGATAACATATAAAAAAGTGCCAGCAAGTGTTAAACATGCTAACAACATACTTGAAACATGCTAAAACATGCTAGCAAGCACTTAGCTAAGTGCTAAAGCATGCTATTACTGCAATTCAATAGGAATTTGCTGTAACTCAGGTATGGAATGTCCAATCTGCCCCAAACTTCACACGTTTGATAAGAGTCATGGCCTGAACACATCTACATGACAATATTCAGTTATAGTAATAGCGCCACCTACTGGCAACAGGAAGTGACATGTTTAACACGTTGATGCCCTTCTAGCAACAGGTTAAAAATGCCATTGAGTTCTAAACATACAAGAAACATGTTAAAACATGCTAGCAATACTTAGCTAAGTCCTAAAGCATGCTAATTCAATGAAACAAGACGTTGTTGTTACTCAAAAAGGCAACGTCCCATCTGCGCCAAACTTCACACGTTTGATAAGAGTTATCTCCTAAACACATGTCCATGCTCATATTCAGACATAGTCATAGCGCCGCCTGCTGGCAACAGGAAGTGACATGTTTAACAGTGTGATGCAGTACTGGCAACATAGTAAATATGCCATTGAGTTATAAACATGTTATAAACATGTTAAAACATGCTAGCAATTCTTAGCTAAGTGCTAAAGCATGCTAATGAAATGAAACAGGAAGTTGTTGTTACTTAAGAAGACAATGTCCAATCTGCCCCAAACTTCACACATTTGATAAGAGTCCTGCCCTGAGCACATCTACATTACAATTTTCAGCTATAGTAATAGCGCCACCTACTGGCAACAGGAAGTGACATGTTTAACAGTGTGATGCAGTACTGGCAACATAGTAAATATGCCATTGAGTAAAAAACATGTTATAAACATGTTAAAACATGCTAGCAATTCTTAGCTAAGTGCTAAAGCATGCTAATGAAATGAAACAGGAAGTTGTTGTTACTTAAGAAGGCAATGTCCAATCTGCCCCAAACTTCACACATTTGATAAGAGTCCTGCCCTGAACACATCTACATGACAATATTCAGTTATAGTAATAGCGCCACCTACTGGCAACAGGAAGTGACATGTTTAACAGTGTGATGCAGTACTGGCAACATAGTAAATATGCCATTGAGTTATAAACATGTTATAAACATGTTAAACATGCTAGCAATTCTTAGCTAAGTGCTAAAGCATGCTAATGCTATGAAACAGGAAGTTGTTTTTACTTAAGAAGGCAAAGTTCAATCTGCCCTAAACTTCACATGTTTGATAAGAGTTCTGTCCTGAACACATGTGCATGCTCATATTCAGTTACAGTCATAGCGTCACCTGCTGACAACAGGAAGTGACATGTTTAACAGCATGCTATTATACCCATAATAAAGGACATTTTTGTAACTGACTTTGACATACTCCCACTATATTTATCTACTTAAATGCACATTGCCCACCGTGGTCTGTCTTCCTAAAGCCACCGGGTGGCGATGGCACGGGGGCGAGGGCCCTTTCAATGCTGCTTGCAGCTTTAATTATTATTCTTCTTTTCCGCAATGAATCGCATTTTTGAGGGCCTAAACATGCACGAAAACTCACGAAAATTTGCACACGCGTCAGAACTGGCGAAAATTTACATCTGATATGCGTTTCAAAATTGGGCGGGGCAAAATGGCTCGATAGCGCCACCTATAAAGGTTCAACGGAGTGCGCCTCGCGTTACGTTTCACGTACGTGTACGAAATTCGGTACATACATGTAATGGCCCAATACCTACAAAAAAGTCTCTTGGAGCGTAGCCCTAAACACAACAGGAAGTCAGCCATTTTGAACTTCCTCTCAGATTTTTGTGCAGTTTTTGCCATTTTCAGGCCTCGTACTTTAACGAACTCCTCCTACAGTTTTAATCTGATCATCTTCAAATTTGGTGATGGTAATCTTAAGGCCTTTGCGACGTTAAATTGCGAAGATCTTGAGTTTTCGTCGAAGGGCGTGTCCTCGGCGGCCTGACAAATTTTGATGTTTCGCCATGAAACAGGAAGTTGCTGTAACTCAGGCAAACAATGTCCAATCTGCCCCAAACTTCACACGTTTGATAAGAGTTCTGTCCTGAACACATGTCCATGCTCATATTCAGTTACAGTCACAGCGCCACCTGCTGGCAACAGGAAGTGACATGTTTAACACTGTTGTGGACTCCTGATAACATATAAAAAAGTGCCAGCAAGTGTTAAACATGCTAACAACATACTTGAAACATGCTAAAACATGCTAGCAAGCACTTAGCTAAGTGCTAAAGCATGCTATTACTGCAATTCAATAGGAATTTGCTGTAACTCAGGTATGGAATGTCCAATCTGCCCCAAACTTCACACGTTTGATAAGAGTCATGGCCTGAACACATCTACATAACAATATTCAGTTATAGTAATAGCGCCACCTACTGGCAACAGGAAGTGACAGGTTTAACACGTTGATGCCCTTCTAGCAACAGGCTAAAAATGCCATTGAGTTCTAAACATACAAGAAACATGTTAAAACATGCTAGCAATACTTAGCTAAGTCGTAAAGCATGCTAATTCAATGAAACAAGACGTTGTTGTTACTCAAAAAGGCAACGTCCCATCTGCGCCAAACTTCACACGTTTGATAAGAGTTTTCTCCTAAACACATGTCCATGCTCATATTCAGACATAGTCATAGCGCCGCCTGCTGGCAAGAGGAAGTGACGTTTAACACTGTTCTGGACTCCAAATAGGTACATACATGTAATGGCCCAATACCTACAAAAAAGTCTCTTGGAGCGTATCCGTAAACACAACAGGAAGTCAGCCATTTTGAACTTCCTCTCAGATTTTGTGCAGTTTTTGCCATTTTCAGGCGTCGTACTTTGACGAACTCCTCCTACAGTTTTAATCTGATCATCTTCAAATTTGGTGAGTGTAATCTTAAGACCTTTGTGACGTTAAATTGCGAAGATCTTGAGTTTTCGTCGAAGGGCGTGTCCTCAGTGGCCTGACAAAATTTGATATTTCGCCATGAAACAGGAAGTTGCTGTAACTCAGGCAAACAATGTCCAATCTGCCCTAAACTTCACACGTTTGATAAGAGTTCTGTCCTGAACACATATCCATCCTCAAATTCAGTTACAGTCATAGCGCCACCTGCTGGCAACAGGAAGTGACATGTTTAACACTTTTGTGGACTCCTAATAACATATAAAAAAGTGCCAGCAAGTGCTAAACATGCTATCAACATACTTGAAACATGCTAAAACATGCTAGCAAACACTTAGCTAAGTGCTAAAGCATGCTATTACTGCAATTAAATAGTAATTTGCTGTAACTTCGAACCCCGAAACCCCGAAACTTCACACATTTGATAAGAGTCCTGCCCTGAACACATCTACATGAGAATATTCAGTTATAGTAATAGCGCCACCTACTGGCAACAGGAAGTGACATGTTTAACACTGTGATGCAGTACTAGCAACATATTAAATATGCCATTGAATTATAAACATGTTATAAACATGTTAAAACATGCTAGCAATTCTTAGCTAAGTGCTAAAGCATGCTAATGAAATGAAACAGGAAGTTGTTGTTACTTAAGAAGGCAATGTCCAATCTGCCCCAAACTTCACACATTTGATAAGAGTCCTGCCCTGAACACATCTACATGACAATATTCAGTTATAGTAATAGCGCCACCTACTGGCAACAGGAAGTGACATATTTAACAGTGTGATGCAGTACTGGCAACATAGTAAATATGCCATTGAGTTATAAACATGTTATAAACATGTTAAAACATGCTAGCAATTCTTAGCTAAGTGCTAAAGCATGCTAATGAAATGAAACAGGAAGTTGTTGTTACTTAAGAAGGCAATGTCCAATCTGCCCCAAACTTCACACATTTGATAAGAGTCCTGCCCTGCACACATCTACATGACAATATTCAGTTATAGTAATAGCGCCACCTACTGGCAACAGGAAGTGACATGTTTAACAGTGTGATGCAGTACTGGCAACATAATAAATATGCCATTGAGTTATAAACATGTTATAAACATGTTAAACATGCTAGCAATTCTTAGCTAAGTGCTAAAGCATGCTAATGCTATGAAACAGGAAGTTGTTTTTACTTAAGAAGGCAAAGTTCAATCTGCCCCAAACTTCACATGTTTGATAAGAGTTCTGTCCTGAACACATGGCATGCTCATATTCAGTTACAGTCATAGCGCCACCTGCTGGCAACAGGAAGTGACATGTTTAACAGTATGCTATTATACCCATAATAAAGGACATTTTTGTAACTGACTTTGACATACTCCCACTATATTTATTTACTTAAATGCACATTGCCCACCGTGGTCTGTCTTCCTAAAGCCACCGGGTGGCGATGGCACGGGGGCGAGGGCCCTTTCAATGCTGCTTGCAGCTTTAATTTTAAAATATGACCTTATAAACCATGTTGTGTATGTGTATGTGTAAATTGTCCCCGCAAACCAGGTTATGATTTGTATGGGGGATTTTTTTCACCAGCCATCATAGTCACAAAATAAAATAATAAAATAACATCACCACTACCCGGCCGTTCTAAAAAAGAAAAAACAAGATAGTAAAACTTTACAATATGGGTTCACTATATGCAAAATGTTTAACTAATGCAGATATAACGTAGAGTTAATCTAGAGTTAATGTATTACCCATGATAACTCAACCATTTATTAATGATTATTTAATATGCAGCTAATAAAGACAAAATCTGTTGCTATTACAGGTTTTCTGAAGTGCTAAAACACATTTCTTGAAACATCACTCATTTCTCAAAACCTTAAACACAAATCCAATTCTTCAAACTGCATCCACAAAACCCTGACTATTCTGGCAAAATCAAACTATTGCCTCAAAACTTTTTCACCTGTTCTCAAAATCAAACAAAGCTTTCAGATCATACCCACATCAGTCAACATATAAACAGTACAGATCATTCATTAGATACTACATAAAAAAATGGAGAACAAAGCATCCAGAATATGAGTATATTGCATGCAGTAAAAAAAAGTGCAATTACGTTTTCAAAAAATATAATCACAACTAAGTATGGTGAATATATTATATACCACAAGTACAGTATTGTAGTAAATCTTGTAGATTATTGAATGCCTGTATATTCAGCAGTTGTATACTGTAAAAATACAGCAGTCCAAAAGTGCAAAAGCCTAAAAGGTCCACACACACACAAAAAAAAACTCTAAATAAAAAGTATGTTACAGTACACTCAAAGAAGATGTGCAACTGCAAAATTAAAGTCAGTGAGAGATTAATTCTGCCTAGCATCGTGTCTTCATGTTTGGTCTGACCTGAGTCAAGTCAAGACCCCTTTATATCTATAGTGCTTTATGCAATCAAGATTGTTTCAAAGCAACTTTTCAAGTGATAACAGGAAAATGATGATCAGTAATGCAAATACTTCATTTCAGTTGTACAGCAGCTTACAGTAAAAAGAAAATACTGTCATTGCTCAGCTGAAGACAGATCCGTGTTACAGTTTTTACCAACTGCTTACACACAAAATCTTTTCATGTCACACGATTTTTGAAACCTCTCACTCAAATATTGCAAATAACAATCGCGGTCCTGGACAGTGAGTGACCTTGCACATTACAGTTTTTCTCAATTGCTAAAACACAATTTCTGAAACCTTGCTCCATTTTCTGAAAACATTAAACACAACACTATTTACAAAACCTCTGACTCCTCTTGCAAAATGAAACTTTCGCCTCAAAACAGTTTTACCTGTGTTCAAAATCAAACACTGCTCACTTGTGTTTACCAGTATGGATGTGTTGTGAATTAATTTCTTCTAATGTGTAGGAACTCAGAAGAGCGAAAACCAGGAGACTCGAGTGTATCTTTTAAAGCAGGATTCTTTATTTGCTGTAGTCTGCTTCGTCCAAAATCGTACCCAAGTCTAATCTAAAGTAAAATGCAGACTGTTCATATACCTTACAAGGGGGAGGAGTTGATTCTATCAAGCGAAAACAGGTTAGGCAGGTTATCTGGCTTGACCCAATCAGCATAACACTATATTGCATTGCTAATCCAATTAGCATAACTATTCAACGTCTGGGCCAGGGGCTCCGAAGGCCAGTTGCAGAACAAAAGGTGAGAGTTTCAGTGATCTGACTCATTTAACTCACAATAGAGAGAAATAGGATTTGCCACATTCTCTTGTTTCACCGCTGATATCATTTACATTCCACCCTTAAATGCTACATTCAATGTTCAGAAATATTCTCAGTTTATGTACTATTGTATTGGAACCTAAATTAAACCTTTTAATAAATTTGTAATCCTTCAATCCCCTCTTTGGGAGTTCTAAATAACTCCCACATAATATACAAATTTAAACACTTAAAAGTTCATTCTTGTAACTTGTGTAAGTTACAGGCACATAGCTTGCTCTGTGTTGATGTTTCTGCAATTGCATATTGACACAGAAACAAAACATGCAATTAGAGTCCGTGAGTCTTTTCTGGTTGGAACTGTGATTTTCTTGAGATCAATCAAGTTTCCGAACCATGAAGAATTATCATCAGTCATCTTGGTGTAATTATGCTGAAAAGATCAAGAATGTCTTGTTGGATCATCATGCTGTGCACAAGTGAGTTCTGGAATGCAGTCATCTTCGGATGTGACCTGCAAACGTTCTTTCCAACAAACAAGGCATTTTTTTTTACATATTCATCAGCTCTAAGAATATGTCGTTTGTGGAGTCTGGACTTTGTGCGATCTTTATGATGTGTAGTAGTAGGACAATCTTGATCATGACGATGGATGACTGAAGGTTTCGTCGTCTCTGCGTTGTGTTTTTTTTTCTTTTCTTTATCCTTTTGTGATAGTTGGCTCGGAAGTCGTCTAGTTGATTCTTGAGGTTATGTCTTCATACGCAGATGAGGAGGTTGGTGCATCTGGATCTCTGGTCAGCAAGTGGTACCTGCACAGAGGAAGAGAGAAAACAAAAGACAGGAGCAGTAATTTGTTCAAACAATAGTGTTGTAAACTTTTCAGAGTCTGCTGTTGTTGTTCTGCTATTGTTGTTCCATCTTTCCCTATTCTCTTAATTATTTTGACACCTAAATAGAACCAGTGAGGTGAGGAATGGACTAATGGATGGGGGAAATGCCTATGAGGGAGTCTTCACCGAAGGGTTGGCCCCCGACGCATGTTGCAATCGGTTCTTCCCCTCGGCTCCTCACTGTTCCGGTGTCCTGTCATTTCCCTGTGGGAGGGGGAGCAACTTTTACAGTGTGATACAATCTGTCCAGGTTTACTTTCCCTGACACAATACTGCAGCTGCTGTAATTAATATCACTTGATGTGCCACTTAGGCTCTAATGGCTTGCAACATTCTAGAGATTTCTTGGACTACCTGTCTTGTGACGTGTGTAATCTTCATCTGAGTTATTTCTCCATCCTCTAACAACTTCAGTCATAGCAGACATCATACATGAGGATGAAACAATGTTTGACATTATTGTGGACACTGCATGAGGGCATTTTACGTTTACAGTCTGACCTAACACTATTAATGATGAAGGGCCTGTGCTGTAAAATAACATTTAAGGCTGTGAGTTTATTTTAATTAGTGTCCCCCAAAGGAAAAACTGAGACAGTCACTTTCCTTTTGTTCTATTAAACAAAAAAACAGAAGTCTTTTATCTCTGTTGTAAGTTAGTGGGGAAAATAAGCACTCACAGCCCAGAATGGTTAACAACTAAAACAGCTTCCCAACTGGGTTACTGACGATGGGAGAGGCTGCTTCAGAGTAGCAAGCAGATTGAGCAGAAGCTGAGTAATATTGTTCACTTCTCTAACATTCTTTTTGTTTTTTTCTACATTCCTTTCCAAAATGTCCATGTTTACCACAATAATAACAACTGATGCCCTTTCTCTTGGGAAATTTGCGTTTCTGTTGCTTCTCTGGGTTGACCTTAAAGTAAGCTGCTGCAATTTTTACTCTCTCCTTGACATCAGAGTCTCTTTCCCAAGTCGCTAAACTTTCCAAATTGTCTTGCAAATTTCTAGTAGCCCATGTGATGTTTAAGAAAGGCAACGCCTTTCTGTGTTCTGGCAAAAGACAATGAGACCAGGTGCGAACCAAAGGACCATTATCATTTAACACCTTCTCTGGAGTGTCTGCAATTCCACTGTAAGCTGCAGCTGTCTGGCAAAATCTTTCTGTGTACTCACTAACAGTTTCATCATTCTTCTGTACACAATTAGTGATCTTTGACCAGTCTACTTTCGGTCCAACAATGCTTGTTAACACTCTCAGAACTCCCTCTCTCAAGTCATCTTTTCTGGCATTATGAAACTCAGAATTGTTTACGGCTTTTTCAAAATCATTGAATTCTGACTCAGTCAAGATCTGTGATATTAGCTGGCTGACTTCAGCTAGAGACATATCGTAAAGCCGCATTTTTCTGGACAATTCTCTCCTAAACTCAGAAAAATTTCTTTGCACTGATGGCAAATTTTCAGCGATTCTCTCGATTTCTTTAGGACCTAAAGATAATTTGAATGTTTGTAACTGCAGTGTGGGGGTTGCAGATTGAACAGAGTCAATCCCTTTTGCCCTAGTCTGAGCCTTTTGTCTTGCTCCACACACTTCAAAAGCATTTACATCTTTATCTATAAAACCAGAATTTCTAGTGTTTTCTAGTCTACAGACAGACTGTAAATCAGGATAGCTTTCATTTGACTGTTGGTCTTCAGAGTCACATTTGGTTGAGGCCTGATTATGGCTCACCTTTGTCTTGAAACAGGACACTTGAGTCTGCAATTGTTTGTTCTGTTCATTTAACTTATCAATACACCTAGCTTGTTCTTGTGCAATGGATAAGCTATATTCTCTATGGCAACAGATTATGCCTTTCATGTTTTTCTTTCTGATACATGCACCTAACACCTTCTTGCATTCTTCAATAGACCACACTTTGTCTTGGTCAATATCAAATTTCTGTGTTAGTTCCAATCTAACTGACTCAGTCACTATGGAATTCATGTGCTCTCCTAGCAATGACTTGAACTCACTGTCTGTCCATAAAGGAGTAGCTAGTCCATTTTTCTCAGTTGATGGAACTAGCCTAGCATTCCTTCTAACCATTTTGTGATGTTCTTTGTTATCACACAATCAAACACTAAAACTTCTCTGATCAAAAGAGGGTACACTTGTTAACACAGATCAATTCTTGTTAACCTTCCAAATTACCAACATTTCACACTTAACTTCGGCTAAGTCTTCCCTGTTTGCACAGAGGGTATTTATATCAGTAGCATAAGATGCTAAATCTCCCTGTCTGAAACAGAGGGTATTCTTTCTTCCCTGTCTGCCTGAAACAGAGGATATCTATTTTTTAACATGTAATGTTAAAACTTTCCTGCCTGAACAGAGGATCAAATTTTCATCTCTAAAAGGCAACTTTTAAAGGATAACTTAAGTTAACCAAACACTACAGCTGTCTGATAACTCTTTCTCTGGCGGAGCAGAGGCACAAAATTTGTACTGGTCTTTCAGCGGTTCTTTGAATAGAGTGAAACTCACCGAATCATTGTTTGCATGGAAAAGATTCCGTCTGGAACTTCAGTCAGAAAGGTGAATTCTTGTTGAGATTCAGTTGTTGAGTTTGAAGTTTCAAGATTCAGTCTGGAATTCAGTCAGAAGTTCATTCTTTGTTGAGATTCTTTGTTGAGCTTGAAGTTTCAAGATTCAGTCTGGAATTCAGTGAGAAGTTCCTTTGTTGAGATTCTTTGTTGAGCTTGAAGTTCTGGAACTCAGTCTGGAATTCAGTGAGAAGTTCCTTTGTTGAGATTCTTTGTTGAGCTTGAAGTTCTGGAACTCAGTCTTTGTTTCAAATCTGGATTCAGGTAAAGTTAATTCTATCCGGGTCACGGCACCATCTGTTGTGAATTAATTTCTTCTAATGTGTAGGAACTCAGAAGAGCGAAAACCAGGAGACTCGAGTGTATCTTTTAAAGCAGGATTCTTTATTTGCTGTAGTCTGCTTCGTCCAAAATCGTACCCAAGTCTAATCTAAAGTAAAATGCAGACTGTTCATATACCTTACAAGGGGGAGGAGTTGATTCTATCAAGCGAAAACAGGTTAGGCAGGTTATCTGGCTTGACCCAATCAGCATAACACTATATTGCATTGCTAATCCAATTAGCATAACTATTCAACGTCTGGGCCAGGGGCTCCGAAGGCCAGTTGCAGAACAAAAGGTGAGAGTTTCAGTGATCTGACTCATTTAACTCACAATAGAGAGAAATAGGATTTGCCACATTCTCTTGTTTCACCGCTGATATCATTTACATTCCACCCTTAAATGCTACATTCAATGTTCAGAATATTTCTCAGTTTATGTACAATTGTATTGGAACCTAAATTAAACCTTTTAATAAATTTGTAATCCTTCAGATGACATGTGCATTAGAGGGCAGTATGTGTTTTGAGAATGAGAATGTGTTCAGAGTTTTGCTGAAAAGTCTAAGTGAGATCTGCAAATTGTGTTTTACCATGTGAAATTGTTTACGGTATTGATAACAGACTCCACAATTAGCTAAATGAGTTCAGGCAACTGAGAACTTTGTTCAGCCAATGGATTTTAGTGTTTTAGCAATTGAGAAAAACTGTAAGATGAAATCGGATTTTCTTCAGTCATTGTTAAAAAACAAGCTAACACAACTTGCATACTAACGTTAGGGAAGCGGCCAGAGGGATCGTTCTGCCTCCACCTAAGCTCCGCCCACAGAAAATCGTCACCATGTTTACCAACTGAAAATTGGTCTATATGTTTCAGTACATCACTGTACCAATGAACTGTAGTATTGTAATGGAGGGTTGGTCTAACTGTTTGTAGGCCTAGTATTCCATGTATATTTTTGTACTTTATTTTTACATGGGCTTACTGTACACAAGTGGCAAACGCATAAGATTTCTGTTTATTCTTACATGTCCTATGTGTAAATGCACAGGATTACTGTTTTGTCTTTTTGTACAAGTGCTAAATGCACAGGTTTTTTGTTTTGTTTTGCAAGATGCATTTAGCCTACAGTGAACAAAAAAGATTTATTTCTCGGGCTTCATGTCCTGAGCATTGTGTTTTCTATTTTTCTACGTAGTGTTTAGTGACTGTTCAGTAGTGTTTTTAATTTTGATTGACTCGGGGCACGATTTGACAACATAGTTCAGTTTTGAGCACAGATTGAACTGTTTTGAGGTGAAAGTTTGGTTTTGCAAGAAGAGTCTGAGGTTTTGTGAATGTAGCTTGAAAATTGGGTTTTGTGTTCACAGTTTAGAGAAAAGGAGAGCAGCTTTCAAAAAATGTGTCTTAGCAATTGAGAAAAACTGTAAATATTTTCTGTTTCTACATTGCATTGGCGTTTCCGGTGTACTTGTTACCAGCAGATTACTTCAGATCACTGTAGAACATTGTATTGAAATGTAGATATAAGCCTATGAAAGACCAAAGAGCTTTAGATTTAGAATAGCAGTGTTTACATGGTATATCCAAAATTTTATTATTATGAAAGAAGTGTTTGCCATTTGATGCAAATGCTTCATTCTGACATGTGTTTATGGCATTTTGAATGCAGTGTTGCATTTTGAAGGATACAGTCGTGCTCAGAATTAATGGTACCCCTGGTAAATATGATCAAAAATGGCTGTAAAAAATAAATCTGCATCGTTTATCCTTTTGATCTTTCATTCAAAAAATTGGCAAAATCCTAACCTTTCATTGAAGTAAAAGATTTGAAAGTGGGGGGGAAATCACATTATAAAATAAATGTTTTTCTCCAAAACACGTTGGCCACAATTATTCATACCCTTTTATTAAATACCTTTTTGCAATCTCCTTTTGCCAAGATAGCTGCTCTGAGTCTTCTCCTATAATGCCTGATGAGTTTGGAGAACAACTGACAAGAGATCAGAGACTATTCCTCCATACAGAATCTCTCCGGATCCTTCAGATTCCCAGATCCATGTTGGTGCTTCTTCTCTTCACTTCACCCCGGTCATTTTCTATATGGTTCAGGTCAGGGAACTGGCACGGTCATGGCAGAAGCTTCATTTTGTGCCCCCTAACACATTTTTGTGTTGATTTTGATGTTTGTTTTGGATCGTTGTCCTGATGGAAGATCCAACCACGGCCCATTATAAGATTTCTAGCAGAAGGCCTCTGGTTTTGATTTTTTATCTGTTGATATTTGATAGAATCCACGATGCCATGTATCTGAATAAGAAGTCCAGGACCTCCAGCAGAAAAATAGGCCCACAACATTAAAGATTCAATGGTATATTAAATTGTACACATGGGGTACTTTTTATCCTTGTGTGCACCAAACCCATCTAGTGTGTTTTCTGCCAAAAAGCTCTTTTTTTAGTTTAATCTGACCACAGAACCCTGTGTTGTTTGAAGATCCAGTCGTGTCTGACCACTGAATATGCTGGAGTTTGTATTTGGATGAGCGAGGAGCATTTTTCTTAAAACCCTCCCAAACAACATGTGGTGATGTAGGGGTTGTTTGATTTTTTTTAATAGGCTTTCTGACCCCAAGACTCAACTTATCTCTGCAATTCTCCATCTGTGATCGTTGGAGAGTCTTTGGAAACTCAAACTTTCACCCTCGCCGTCCATTAAGAAAATATAGACACACGTCCTCTTCCTGCCAGATTCATAACATCTTTAGTTGATTATAACTTCTTAATTATTGCCCTGATGATCAAAATGGGATTTTTCAATTCTTTAGCTATTTTCTTACATCCACTTTCTATTTTGTGATGCTTAACAATCTTTTGATGCACATCAGAACCATGTTCTGTGGTTTTACTCATTGTGATGGATGATTAAGGGAATTTGGCCTTTGTGCTTCCTCATCTTTAAACTCCTGTGAAACAAGAAGTCATAGCTGGACAATTTCATGTTCCTAGTCACCCTGGTGTGCTAAAAAAAGGTAAATATTAATGGAAATAAACTTCATAGATATTTTATTCATAAAAAAATCTAGGGGTATGAATAATTGTGGCCAACGTGTTTTGGAGAAAAATATTTTTATAATGTGATTTATCCTCCCCATTTTCAATTCTTTTACTTCAATGAAGTAGTTAGACTTTTGCCAATTTTTTTAATGAAAGATCAAAAGGATAAACGATGCAGATTTATTTTTTACAGCCATTTTTGATCATATTTACCAGGGGTACCATTAATTCTGAGCACGACTGTATGTGAGGCATTTTGCATTTTGTGTGTGCAGTTTTGAGAATTGTGTGTAGAGTTTTGAAAAAAGGAGACTTAGTTTTGAAAACGTGTGTAAGCAGTTGGTAAAAACTGTAATTTAGTTCCATTGTTAAGATCATCTATTTAATCTATAAATGCAGTTCAGCAGAAAACAGTGATGTCATCTTCCAGGGGTGAGTTTCCCAAAAGCATTGTTAGCCAACTACGGTCACAAGTTCCGTAGTTATCAGCATAGATCAACGAGTCAGTGTTTCCCGAAACAATCACCGTAACAGTTGTGACTAGTAAATTGATTTCTTCAACGATGCATCATACTAGTGAACCAGCAAATTCTGTCGTTGTATGGGAAACGCATCCCTGCTCAATTCAGTTCTCATCCAATAGTGTCAGTGCAGTCAGATAAAGAATATTGCTGAATAATATTGAATATTGTTGAGGACATCACAGGCATACAGTCTTGACAACATTCTCCACACCTGCTCTTCCTCGTCCTCATCCTCTTCCTCCTCGTCCACCACCTCTTACACACACTCTTCCTCGTCTCCCTCTCAGATTGTTTCCATTATTCAGCGCACACTTGCCAACTGTGCACTCTGAACTGGCATATATTTTGTACAGTTGGTTTGATCACATCATAAGAAACAAGTGTGAACAATTTTTGAGTCGTTGTGTGTAAAGGATGACAACTGTGTTTTAGTTTAGTGTTTAACTTTTGCCGCTGATGTTTTCCATTTTGCAACACAGCGAGAAATGTGTGTTAGTGATTTAGAATGTGTTTAGAGTTTTACAAAAATTGTGCATGAGATTTGCAAACAGTATTTAACTACCTGAACGTGTTTAATGTTTTACAGAATGAGTGATTTATTTCACAAATTGGTTTAAGCTATTGAGAATTTGGTTCAGAGTTACCAGAAAGTTTTTTCATTGAATTTCATGATTATACATAGATTCCTTAAAATGATTAAGATGTTAAATATATTCTGCTCAAATATATTACTGACAAAATAAATATATGGTCACAGCTTGCAACCTGATTTGGTAATTATATTCATTTATCAAAAATTGTACATGTTGTTTTAAAAGATTTAGTAACATACTTGATGCTATCCCTTAAACTCAATACATATCCAATCATCAATTTTCTTCACAAAAGTCCAGTTCATTAAGAGACGATTGGCCAAGTTCAACAAATCTCCTGTATAATTGTGAACTAAATTATTCTGCACATAAGTGCTGTATTAATATAATATCTATATAATTATATTTTTCATAAAGTAAGTGAAATAAAAAAAAAAACTAAAATGGGACCAACCCGACCTTATGGTAAAATAAAATAAAAAATGTGGTTTTGGTTTTTATGTGATGTATTAATTTTAATGTATTAATGAAATATTGTGAGTAAATGTTGCATTTGAGATCTAACTCACGAGTTCACACGTACATGAAACTGACCTCGGAAATTTGGCCAGAACCCAGAGTCCCGTCCCACATGCCCTCCTCCCCCTGACTAGGATATAAAACCAGCCAAGAGTGAGAAGGTGGGGTGGTGGAGGGATGCTCTGAAATTGTCATGGGACAGAGGTGAGGGAAGGCTACAGGCTTCCTCTTGTGCTGATTGGTTGATTACCTGAACATGCTCCTCCCGAACTTTGTCAGAAAAGTCACGCCCATGACATAGGTGTAAGTACCGACCCAGTGTTAAAACGAATGTGCAAAGATTAAATCAAATGCCATTTACAAAAATAAAGGTAAAATAATGATTGGTAAAACAACAATTTTGAAGTTGGAAAAGAAAATGAAATGTCGCCAGCGAGTTTTTCGCCACTGGGTCGGTATTTCCACCTACGTGTCACGCACTTGACCTTTCCGCCGTGATGACGTAATATGTTGTGTACCACAGAACAGCACAAAAAGAGCATTTGTGGTTAAAAATTATATATTAAAATGGCTGATTGATTCAATAGATAAGATGTATTCCTCAGCTGGGATCATGTAGAGCCCTTTAAAACTGCATTGAAACTAGATTAATTTGGACCTTCAACCCGTTGGTTGTCATTGAAGTCCATTATACGGAGAAAAATCCTGGAATGTTTTTCTCAAAAAACATATTTATATTTGACTGAAGAAAGAAAGACATGAATATCTTGGGTATCATGGGTTGTGTAAATCATCAGGAAATTTTCATTCTGAAGTGAACTAATCCTTTACCATTACTACAAATACAGTACAGACACCGATACTTTTTGTCTGAGACATTAGTCTAAAATGGGGTTGTTTTATTTATAACAATACCAAAAAATGCTAAATAATACCTATGAAGACTAATATTTAATTCAGTTTGTGTGTCAGCTCAATCATGGTATATGTGGACATGTTTAACATTACTACAAATACAGACAATTAGGGCTGTTTTCGACTAAGGATTTTCATAGTCGAATCTGATTCGTTAGATTTTTAGATAGCAGCTAGATTTTTTCCATTTCAAACAAAAGAGCTAAAAAAATTAAAAGAAAAACAAGGTGTGTAACAAATACCTTTTATTCGTTTAAAGCCAATGAACAAAACATTTCACACATAAATCAAACATCAGAAAAGTTCACATAGGAACAAATTGGCTTTAAAAACAACAAAGTGCCAAAAGATGCCTTTATATCTCACTTAGGTACCTATTTCTTGGCTTTTAATTCACAGTTCTCACTCGGGATTAGGGATAAAATAAATAAATTAAATTAAACTTAGCGCAACAACCTGGCACTAGTCCAAAATGTCATAAACATTTTTCAAAATAAAATAAGCCTGCCTGAATAAATAAAAACAAATGTTAAACTAAAATAAACATAGGCCTAATATAAGTCATAGTCAAGTCAAGTCAAGTCACCTTTATTTATATAGCGCTTTTACAATACAAATTGTTTCAAAGCAGCTTTACAGAGATAACAGGAAAACAATGTTGTAATAGTATTGTTCAATTGAAAATTAAATGTCCCCAACTAAGCAAGCCAAAAGGCGAAGGCAACAGTGGCAAGGAACCAAAACTCCATCAGGTGACAGAATGGAGAAAAAACCTTGGGAGAACCCAGGCTCAGTCGGGGGGCCAGTCCTCCTTTGGCCAACGAAACAGTGTATGATTATGAGTTAGGCAGCATAATGTCAGGAGTCAGATGAGATCAGAACTTTCACGATATTATCCAGTTCATCTGGTTGGGGTTGGGTCATCCGGCCGGTGAGGAGATGAGTGTGGTGAGGTGTCCATGGGCCTTCACAGCCCTGATAATGCGTGTCGTCGTGTCCATGTGATGGTCCTTCATCAGATCTGGATATGCCCTGGATCCGGCGGTTTACGGGAAACCTCGGGATAAACAGAGAGACTAATATTAGCGTAGACGCCATCCTTCTTATGATGTACAAAGTACATCAGGAATTATGGGAAGTGTTCCCGGTTCCGGCTGATCTAATCTAATCTATGCAGCCTAACATTGAATTATAGAAATCTATAATGTGTTATGTGTATGCTAAGCCAAAGAGATGTGTTTTTAGTCTAGATTTAAACTGACAGACTGTATCTGCTTCCCGGACCGTGTTAGGAAGATTGTTCCAAAGTTTTGGTGCTAAATAGGAAAAGGATCTACCGCCAGAAGTCGATTTTGATATTCTAGGTATTATCAACTGGCCAGAATTTTGAGATCGCAATAGACGTGAAGGACTATAATGCGTTAAGAGCTCGCTCAAGTACTGGGGAGCTAAACCATTTAGTGCTTTGTAAGTAATCAGCAATATTTTAAAATTTATACGATGTTTAACGGGCAGCCAATGCAGTGTTGACAGAACCGGGCTAATATGGTCATACTTCCTTGTTCTGGTAAGAACTCTAGCGGCTGCATTTTGAACTAGCTGTAGTTTGTTCAATAAGCGTGCAGGGCAACCACCCAGTAGAGCATTACAATAATCTAGCCTTGAGGTCATGAAAGCATGAACTAATTGTTCCGCATTTGTCAGTGAGAGCATATGACGTAATTTAGATATATTTTTAAGATGGAAAAATGCGGTTTTACAGATACTAGACACGTGACTTTCAAATGAAAGATTGGTATCAAAGAGCACACCCAGGTTCCTAACTGACGACGAAGACTTAACAGAGCAGCCATCAAGTGTTAGACAGTATTCTAGGTTATTAGGTGAGGAAGTTTTTTGTCCAATGATTAGAATCTCTGTTTTTTCAGAATTTAGTAATAGGAAATTACTGGTCATCCAATTCTTTATATCAGCTATGCATTCCGTTAATTTTGTGAATTGGTAAGTTTCGTTAGGTTTTGAAGAAATATACAGCTGAGTATCATCAGCATAACAGTGAAAGCTAATTCCATATTTCCTAATTATATCTCCTAATGGTAGCATGTACAGAGTGAACAGCAGCGGTCCTAGTACTGAGCCTTGTGGTACGCCATACTGAACTTGTGATCGATAAGACATCTCTTCATATACTGCTACAAACTGATATCGGTCAGATAAGTATGATTTAAACCATGCTAGTGCAATTCCACTAATGCCAACATAGTTTTCTAGTCTATTTAAAAGAATGTTGTGGTCGATAGTATCAAATGCAGCACTAAGATCAAGTAACACTAATAGAGAGATACAACCACGATCGGATGATAGGAGCAAATCATTTGTGACTTTAATGAGAGCAGTCTCAGTACTATGGTACGGTCTAAATCCGGACTGAAAATCCTCGCAGATATTATTTCTTTCTAAAAAGGAACACAGTTGTGAGGATACTGCTTTTTCTAGTATCTTTGACAGAAAAGGCAGATTCGAGATTGGCCTGTAATTGACTAATTCTGTAGGATCAAGCCGCGGTTTTTTAACAAGCGGTTTAATCATAGCCAACTTAAAGGTTTTTGGTACGTATCCTAATGACAAAGATGAATTAATGATATCTAGAAGAGGATCTATGACCTCTGGAAGCATCTCTTTCAGTAGCTTAGTCGGTATAGGGTCTAGCATACAAGTTGTCGATTTGGATGAATTAACAATTTTGCAAAATTCTTCCTCTCCTATAGCAACAAATGAATCAAAATGCTCCTCACGGAGACTACAATATACTCCCTGATGCGATACTGTAGTAGACGGTTGCATAGTTATAATTTTGTCCCTGATATTATCAATCTTATAAGTGAAGAAGTTCATAAAGTCATTACTGCTGTGTTTCTTGGAAACTTCTGGGCTTGAAGCTTTCTTTTTCGTTAGTTTAGTCACTTGTTCAAATAAATACCTAGGATTATGTTTATTTTCTTCTAATAGGGTTGAAAAATAATTAGTTCTAGCATCTTTTAAGGCCTCTCTGTAAGCAATCGAGCTCTCCTTCCATGAAATCCGAAATACCTCTAGTTTTGTTTTCTTCCAGTTTCGCTCCATTTTTCTGGCTGCTCTCTTAAGGGCCCGGGTGTGCTCATTGTACCACGGCGTTGGACTATTTTCTTTAATCTTCTTTAAGCGCAGCGGAGCAACTGTGTCTAAAGTGCTGGAAAAGAGAGAGTTAAAAGTTTCTGTTGCAATATCAAGTTCTTCTAAGCTATCTGGGATGCTGAGATTATGAAACTGATTTGGAAGATTATTGATAAAGCAATCTTTAGTGGCAGAAGTGATAGGTCTAACATATTTATAACACGGAGTCGGCTTTGCAGCCTTGGCTAAATGTAATTTACACGAGACTAGATAATGATCGGAGATGTCGTCGCTCTGCTGCAGAATTTCAACGGCATCAACATCTATTCCATGTGATAATATTAGATCAAGAGTATGATTACGACAATGAGTAGATCCTGACACGTGTTGTCTCACTCCAATTGAGTTTATAATGTCTTTAAATGCCAATCCCAATGCATCTTTTTCATTATCTACATGTATATTAAAATCACCAACAATTAGGACTTTATCTGCAGCCAATATTAATTCTGACAGAAAGTCAGCAAATTCTTTGATAAAATCTTTATGGTGCCCTGGTGGCCTGTATACAGTAGCCAGCAGAATTCTCAAACGTGATTTATTGTTTACACTATACATTTTTACATTAAGCACCAACACTTCAAAAGAAGTATATTTAAAACTAGATTTCTTAGTGGTTTTGAGAATATTACTATAAATTACAGCAACACCTCCCCCTTTGCCTTTCGGACGAGGCTCATGTTTATAACAATAATCTTGCGGAGTGGACTCATTTAAAGTAATGTAATCGTTTGGTTTTAGCCAGGTTTCTGTCAAACACAGCACATCTAGGTTATAGTCTTTAATCTTATCATTAACTATGAGCGATTTTGAATTAAGGGATCGAATATTCAGCAACCCAAGCTTTATCGTTTGCTCATCTGTATTATATCTGTTTTTTATTTGTTGAACATCAATTAGATTTTTAACCTTAGAAAAGTTTGGCAGTTTTTTGGATTTCCAAATTCGGGGAACAGACACAGTCTCTATATGATGATATCTAGGTGAAAGAGTCTCTATGTGATGGGATTTATCTGACCTTGGTGACGTGAGGCCGCTAGCAGACGGTCGGTTTAGCCAGTTTGTCTGCTTCCTGACCTGAGCCCCAGATTGTCATGTTTTATCTCTAAGACTATGAGCCAAATTACTAGAGAGAAGAGCAGCACCATCCCAGGTGGGATGAATACCATCTCTTTTCAACAGGTCAGGCTTGCCCCAAAAACTTTTCCAATTGTCTATGAATTCTATATTATGTTGCGGACACCAATTAGACAACCAGCCATTGAGTGAAAGTCATAATCGAATGGGCTTCAGAAAGTGCACATGCAGAAAAAAAAAAGAAAAAAAAAAAGGAAAGGATTTCTTCGTTGCTGAGACGCTTCGCATGCAGCCTTCAGCTTAAGTTCACATTGTCCCAAAAGAAAAAGAAAAAAAATCACTTCTTCACATATGAAAAGTGTTCTACTGCACCTGTGGTTGTCTGATTCTTCTGAAGTTGTGCGCAAGGAAAACCAGCTTGTTCACGTTGGCCGGTAAAAGGGCGCTCCTTGATTTATTGGCAATGAAACCCGCCTTTGAAAAAATCCTCTCTGATGGCGTGGAAGTCGAGGGGATGCTGTGAAATCTCTTAGCAACTCTTGACAACTTTGGATATCTATCCTCGTTTTTCTTCCACCATTCCAGGGGGCCTCCGTTGCATTTAGTGAAGTCCTTCAAATAGACCTTCATCTCGCTCGTCTCATCCTGTTCCTCCTCATCTTCATCACTGGCCAGCAGCATAGCCATTACAGCGTCCTGTTTTGGGGCAGTAGGCCCAGGATCCACTGTGTCACTTTCCTCCTGGCAAGACCTGTCAGTTAGACTTTCAGCTAGTTCTGCCACCACTGAATATGCCTCATCTCTTTGGTCATCGGAGAGAAAGGAGAGCTTCTTGAAGCGCGGGTCAAGCACCGCCGCACTGATGTAAACACTTATTTCCAGTCCTGGCCCTTTAAGCTCCCATCGCCTGTCCATCTCCTCGGACAGCGTACGCTTGATGATCTTTGTGGTTCGACTGTCGTCCCCATGCACCACCAAATGTCTTTTTTTAATATTCATAAGCATGGGGACAGTGGCAGACAGGGATGCATTATTTTCTTGGGACAAAAGCTCTGTCAGAGTGATCATCGGTTTAAGAACAGCAACAATGTCCTCTGCTGTGCGCCACTGTGATGTGGATAGTTCCAGGTCACGATCGGACCGTTTGCTCACCTCTCATCTGTGAGCACGGCTGAAACTGGCCCCTTCTGTTCAATCAAGCGATCGAGCATCAAATAAACAGAGTTCCAACGGGTAACAACATCCTGCACCAGTTTATGCTGGGGCACATTCTGTTGTTTCTGTTGATCTTGTAGTGCTGTGGTGGCCTTTGCGCTTTTTTTAAAATGAGAAACCAAGCGCCTTGCTGCAGCAACTGTGCGGCAAATGGGGTCCTGCTTCAGAGAGCTGTTTATGCAGAGTTGTAATGTGTGGCCCGCGCAGCGCACTCCTTTCATCTTTTCCCAGGGGGGCTGCTGGACCAACTGGTTGGTGCACGCAACCATGTTTGCTGCGTTATCATGAACCACAGAAACGATCTTGCTACTTGGAATGTCCCACTCACAAATGATCTCCGTCAGTTCTCGTGCAATGTGATCAGCTGTGTGACTGTCCTCCATTTTTTTTGTTTCTAAAACGAAACTCTCCAGTCGCCAGTCTCCGGTGATGAAATGTGACGTGACTGTGAGATAAGCCTCCATCTGAAGTGAGGTCCAGATATCAGTTGTGAAACTGACAGCTTCACAGTCCTGAATAGCCATGTAAATGTCTGACCGTATCGATAGATATTTTGTGTGCACGACATCCATCACTGTAGCTCTTGTAGGGACGGTGTAGCCTGGCTCAAGTGTGCGCAAGAGTTCTTTAAATCCCTCACCCTCAACAATGCGCACAGGCCTCATATCAAGTGCCACAAACTCCGCAATCTTTTCAGTAATTTCCTTTTTTCTCTTCTCTGAAAGTGGTGGTCTCAAATCAATTTTTTTGTGTGTTAATCTCGGGGGCGCCGCTGATGCAGACGTGCTGGCTGAGCTGTCGTCATGACACTGCGGGTGTAACTGTCAGAAAAAATATAATTATATAGGGTTTATGTCTGTATTGACAAAAGAGTGGTAGAACTGTTTTTGTTTTTTGTTTGTAAAGTTTTACAAGCCTTACCCGTTTCAAATGATATGCCATGTTGGTTGTCGTCGTGTGATATGAAAGAAGCTGCTGACACAATTTGCATTTAACCTTCTTTGGGTCATCTTTTACCTTCTCGAAATGCTCCCACACTTTGGATGATTTTTTAGAAGCCATTGTCAGCCAACAAATCCGTAAATGCCTGTCTATGGTAAATGCTAACAAATGTGGTCCAGACGTTACAGGCATGTAGTGTGCTGCTGCTCATTGGTTGCATACCGCGCGCCTATTTTGAAATAACGAACTTGAGCGCGCAAAAGACGCGAAATTTGAACAGACCCTAACACTTCCCTACTATTCGACTATGAGGTTCATAGTCGAATCAGACCTCTCCGAATCGAATCGTCGAATCCTCGACTATTAGAAGTCAGCCCTACAGACGATAACGCATTTTTTCTGAGACTTTAGTCTAAAATTGGTTTGTTTTGTAGTAGTACTACTACTAATAATATTAATACCAATAATACTAAATAATACCTACAAAGACTAATATTTAATAATATAAAGTCAGTTTGTGTGTCAGCTCAATCATGGTATAGGAGGACATGTTAACATTACTACAAATACAGAAACTAAAGCTTTTTGTCTGATACATTACTCTAAAAAAATAAACTTTTTGTAGTAGAAGTAGTAGTAGTACTACTAATAATACCAATAATTCTAAATAATACTTACGGTGACTAATAATTAATAATGATATGTCAGTTTGTGTGTCAGCTCAATCATGGTATAGGAGGACATGTTTAACATTACTACAAATACAGACAATGATGCTTTTTGTCTGAGACTTTAGTCTAAAAAAAAAATATATTTTTTTGTAGTAGAAGTATTAGTATTACTACTAATAATACCAATAATGCTAAATAATACCTACAATGACTAATATTTAATAATAATAAGTAAGTTTGTGTGTCAGCTCAATCATGGTATAGGTTGACATGTTTAACATTACTACAAATACAGACAATAACGTTTTTTGTCTGAGACTTTAATAAAAAAAATATCTTTTTTTGTAGTAGAAGTATTAGTAATACTACTAATAATACCAATAATGCTAAATAATACCTACAATGACTAATATTTAATAATAATAATAAATCAGTTTGTGTGTCAGCTCAATCATGGTATAGGAGGACATGTTTAACATTACTACAAATACAGACAATAACGCATTTGTTTGAGAGTTTAATCTAAAAAAAATATCTTTTTTGTAGTAGAAGTAGTAGTACTACTACTAATAATGCTAAATAATACCTAAAATGGCTAATATTTCATAATAAAAAGTCAGTTTGTGTGTAAGCTCAATCATGGTATATGAGGACATGTTTAACATTAATACAAATACAGACAATAACGCATTTGTTTGAGAGTTTAATCTAAAAAAATGATCTTTTTTTGTAGTAGAAGTATTAGTATTATTACTAATAATACCAATAATGCTAAATAATACTTACCATGACAAATATTTAATAATGATAAGTCAGTTTGTGTGTCAGCTCAATCATGTTATAGGAGGACATGTTAACATTACTACAAATACAGAAACTAAAGCTTTTTGTCTGATACATTACTCTAAAAAAAATACTTTTTGTAGTAAAAGTAGTAGTAGTACTACTACTAATAATACCAATAATGCTAAATACTTACGATGACTAATATTTAATAATGATAAGTCAGTTTGTGTGTCAGCTCAATCATTGTATATGAGGACATGTTTAACATTACTACAAATACAGACAATAACGCATTTTGTCTGAGAGTTTAATCTAAAAAAAATCTTTTTTTGTAGTAGAAGTATTAGTATTACTACTAATAATGCTAAATAATACCTAAAATGGCTAATATTTCATAATAAAAAGTCAGTTTGTGTGTAAGCTCAATCATGGTATTGGAGGACATGTTTAACATTACTACAAATACAGACAATAAAGCTTTTTGACTGATACTTTAATCTAAAATGTGGTTGTTTTGTAGTAGATGTCGTAGTACTACTAATAATGCTAAATAATACCTAAAATGGCTAATTATTTCATAATAAGTCAGTTTGTGTGTCAGCTCAATCATGGTATAGGAGGACATGTTTAAGATCACTACAAATACAGACAATAAAGCTTTTTGTCTGAGACTTTAGTCTAAAATGGGGTTGTTTTGTAGTAGAAGTAGTAGTACTACTACTAATAATACCAATAATGCTAAATAATACCTACATTGACTAATATTTGAAAATAATATAATAAAAGTTGGTGTGTCAGCTCAATCATGGTATATGAGGATATGTTAACATTACTACAAATACAGACAATAACGGCTTTTGTCTGAGACTTTAAATTTAAAATTTTGTATCTTTTGTTTGTAGTAGAAGTAGTAGTATTACTACTAATAATACCAATAATGCTAAATAATACCTACAATGACTAATATTTAATAATATAAAGTCAGTTTGTGTGTCAGCTCAATCATGGTATATGAGGACATGTTTAACATTACTACAAATACAGACACTAAAGCTTTTTGTCTGATACATTATTCTAAAAAATTAACTTTTGTAGTAAAAGTAGTAGTAGTTGTCAGGATTCAGACTCGGACAAAGAGGTAAGTGAAGAACATAAACTTTTCTTTATTTAAAAGTGAGATAAGTATTTAGGTTTGCAGGTGTTCAATGGTGCTCGTGCAGAGGATTCGTGGCAGGAATTCCAGGTGAGTAAATCCTCTTCATAGAGTATAGCGTGAATAGAGAGGCAAGGCAATGACGTTTCCTTTTTCCCTTTTACAGATCGTTCGTGGGCAGACCAGATCCAAGGAGAAACTCGACGTGAGTAGATTCCTTGTAGTGCATGCAATGGCGAATTAACCAGTTCAGTGATACTTGCTTTATTTTCCCCTTTTCAGATCATCCTGAAGGGAACGAGACTCAATACAGGATCCAGGGCACAGAGAACGGAACCACGGAGCGGGTCCTGGGAACATCAGAGCAAGAGCACAAAGGTTAGTATTACAGGTGAGTATACTTTACGTTCCAGACTCGAGATGACTTTGAGGAAGGCAAGTGAAACTGGTAGTGGTCCTTTCCTGTTGGAGGCTTGACAATGAATGAACGTGAACTGGTGGTTTTTATGCTGACTGGGAAGTGAGTGCTGAGTGGGGACAGGTGCATGTGATCAGTAATCTGGGGACAGTGATCTTTGCGTGGTGACATGTGAGGGATCTGATTGGCTCCTGACAGTACCCCCCCTCCAGAGTCCGCGCCAGCGGACCTTGGACCTCGACGTCGTGGGGGTCTGCCTCTGGGTCGTGGTGCAGGTTTCTCGGGATGCTGAGCATGGAATTCTAGGAGCAGATTGGGATCAAGAACATCTTTACGAGGTACCCAACTTCTCTCTTCTGGTCCATATCCTTCCCAATCAATGAGGTATTCTAACTGACCTCCTCGACGTCGAGAGTCCAAGATCTCTTTGATGAGGTAAATGGCCTCTGGTTCGATTGGTGGTATCGAGGGGTTTTCTTCGGGTTCGACCTCGTTGAGTGACTGGGGAACCTGTGGATGATGGGGTTTCAGAAGTGAGACGTGAAACGTGGGATGGATGTGGTATTCTGGGGGCAACCGGAGCTGGTAAGTGACTGGATTGACTTGCTTGACAACTGGAAAGGGTCCGATGTATTTGGGATTTAATTTCTTACATGACTGGCGCAGTCTGATATCTCGAGTGGAAAGCCAGACCAGTTGCTCAGGCTGGTATTCTGGCGTGGGTCTTCGGCGGGTGTCAGCGAACTGTTGTTGTCTATTCACAGCTTGTCGGATGTGCTGATGAGTTTGGTTCCAGACCTGTTCGCTCTCCTCAAACCACTTGTTAACCGCGGGCACTTCTGAAGGTTCACCGGACCATGGGAATAACGGAGGTTGGTAACCAAGGATACATTGGAATGGAGTCAATTGAGTGGATGCTTGTCGGAGAGAATTCTGTGCATATTCTGCCCAGATGAGGTATCTACTCCAGATGTTCTGGTTGGAGTGGCAGAATGTGCGCAAGAACCGACCTAGGTCCTGGATCTTTCTCTCGGTTTGTCCATTGGTTTGTGGATGATACCCAGAAGACAGACTTACTGTAACATTCATGAGAGTGAAAAATGAGCGCCAGACTCGGGAAATGAACTGAGGCCCTCGATCGGAGACAATGTCCTCTGGCAGGCCGAAATTTCGAAAGACATGTTCCATGAGAAGCTCAGCAGTATCAAAGGCGGTTGGAAGTTTCTTTAGTGGAATGAATTTGCATGCTTTCGCGAAACGATCAATGGCTACTAGGATGCAAGTATTCCCATCAGAAATCGGAAGGTCCGTGACAAAGTCCACTCCGATATGGGACCAGGGTCTATTTGGAATGGGCAAGGGGACCAGTTTTCCCACCGGTAGATTTCTTGGGACCTTGGAGATGGCACATGGGATACAACCTTGAATGAACTGAGTAATATCTTGGCGCATGTGAGCCCACCAATACTTCTCTTGGAGTGTGGCTAAGGTCTTGGTTATCCCTGGGTGTCCAGTGGCCACTGAAGAATGAGCTGAGGAAATCAAGGCGTTGCGAAACTCTTCAGGGACATGAATCTTCCCGGGGGGACATCCGGGAACTCTAGGTTGCTGATGAGCTAATTCTTGAAGTTGTTCGTTGATTTCCCACTGTATAGGATTTACGAATAACCTCTCAGGTAGAATGGTCTCAGGTTGATCAACGGGGCTCTCAGGGGCATGGATACGGGAAAGAGCGTCTGCACGGGTATTCTTGGATCCGGGACGGTAGACAATCTTGAAATGGAAGCGTGTGAAGAATAACGCCCATCGGGCCTGACGTGGATTTAACCGCTTGGCATCTCTCAGGTATTGGAGATTCTTATGATCGGTTAGGACTAGAAATGGGTGTTTGGCTCCCTCTAGCCAATGCCGCCATTCTTCCAAGGCGAGTTTTACTGCGAGAAGTTCTCGATTTCCAATATCGTAGTTTGCCTCTGCTGGGGAAAACTTCTTGGAGAAGAATGCACAAGGTAGTGGTTTTGAGGAGAACTCGGAACATTGGGACAGGATTCCTCCAACCCCAGTGGTGGAGGCATCGACTTCCACCATGAATGGTTTCTCAGGATCTGGATGGTGAAGCAAAGGGGCACTGGTGAAAGCAGACTTCAGAGCAAGAAAGGCTTTCTCAGCCTCGGGGGTCCATTGCAGGGTCTTAGGTTTTCCCTTTAGCAAGGAGGTTAATGGAGAAGTGATAAGACTGTACTGGTTGATAAATCTCCTATAAAAATTGGCGAACCCGAGGAATCTCTGAAGCTCCTTCACGGACTTGGGAGTTGGCCAGGACAGGATGGTCTCGGTCTTTTGTTGGTCCATCTCCACTCCTCGATCGCTGAGTATGTATCCCAGGAAGTCGATGGTGCTCTGATGAAATGTACACTTCTCAGCTTTCAGGAACAGAGTGAATTCCCTGAGACGTTGCAGGACTAGAGACACATGTCTCTGGTGTTCGGTTGGATTCTTGGAATAGATCAAGATGTCGTCGATATAGACCAGAACAAACTTCCCTAGAAAGTCTCTGAGGATCTCATCCATGAAACTTTGGAAAACGGAAGGAGCGTTGACCAATCCATAGGGCATGACCAGATATTCGTAGTGGCCAGCAGGGGTTATGAAAGCAGTCTTCCACTCATCTCCCTTTTTAATACGGATTAAATTGTATGCACTCCGTAAGTCAAGTTTGGTGAATATCTTGGCCTCTCTGAGTTGTTCAAGAGCAGCAGGTATGAGAGGCAAAGGATAGCTAAACTTCACCGTGACTTGATTCAAGGCTCTGTAATCGATGCATGGTCTTAAACGACCATCTTTCTTGGCCACGAAGAAGAAACTTGCGGCGGCCGGAGATGTGGAAGGTTGGATGTAACCTTGATCTAAAGCTTCGTGGATGTATTTTTTCATGGACTCTTGCTCTGGAAGGGACAAGGAGTAAATTCGACCCTTGGGGAGACGTGCATCAGGGATCAGGTCTATAGCACAATCCCATGGTCGATGAGGGGGTAACTTGGAAGCAGTGACAGGATTGAAGATGTCAGAGAACTTGGAATAGCAGGCTGGGATACTAATTGACAGGTTTTCTGTGGGACTCTCTATGGACGTGGAGTTAACCTCGAGCACTTGGTTCCTTGGGTTACTGGATGAACGGGATACTAGATCGTTGATCTTTGGACATTGACATCCCCATTGCAGGATTTTTCCAGACTTCCAATCAATGGTGGGTTGGTGAAGAATGAGCCATGGTCTACCAAGGATGAGGTCTGTTTGGCTATTTAGCAACACAAATGGTTCAAACCACTCTTGGTGCGATTCTTCCACACACAATTGAATAGGACATATCTGGGTAGTAACGTTCTTCTTGTTAATTAACTCACCCGTTACAGCGTAGATGGCGTAAGACTTGGGAGTGTTAATCACTCGTAGACTGAGTTTCCTACAGAGTTCTCCAGAAATGAAGTTTCCCGCGGACCCCGAATCGATGATAGCTGTTACAGAGATGTGTTTGTCTTGAATTTTTAACATCACAGGAATCGTGAGTGGTGCTGAGACATTGGGTTGATTAGAAACTGAGCTTACCATCATTTTCCCCGGTCGAATTGGGCAGTTAAGTTTGAAGTGACCCTTGGTACCACAGTACATACATAACTTCATCTCTCTTCGACGGACACGTTCAGCTTGAGAAATTTTAGAAGTGTCGACTTGCATCTCTTCCACTTGATTTTCTGGATTTTGATTCTTGGGATTCTGAGAAAGCACAGGATGGTGATGAGACTGATCAGCGTAACAACTCAAAGATCTTTGATGGACTCGCTTGGCTTGTTGAATGAATTTCTCAATTCCTAAGCTGTCATCATAGATCGCCAGTTGGAGGCGCAGAGTTGGGTTTAAACCTCGACGGAAAACAGAAATCAGAGCTCTCTCATTCCATCCACTATTTGATGCAAGTGTGCGAAATTCCACAGAATACTCAGATAATGACTTCTGTCCTTGACGTAATTGTAGGAGCTGTTCTCCAACTGAGGAATCATCTGCGGGTCGTCCGAAAACTTCCTTAAAATGATTCACAAATTCTTGAACTGACGTAACCACTATGGATTCCTGCATCCATAACGCCTCTGCCCACCTCAGAGCTGCTCCAGAGAGTTGCTGAATGATAAATGCCACTTTCGATCTCTCATTGGGATAGAGCTGAACTTGCTGTTCCAGAGCTAGCGAACACTGGAGTAAGAATCCGTTGCAATCCTCCGCCCGGCCAGAGAAGGGCGCTGGGCGCGACGGGGGAGTTGCAAAGCAGGTAATCGAAGAAGCGGCGCTCACGGAAGTTCTCGCTGGAGTAAACATGGATTTTGTCGGAGGATCGGTGTTTAGCGTGGAGCTGGTAGCATCAGCGGGCTGTTTGGAATCCATTTCTCACCTCTATCTGTTGTTAGGTCAAGCCTTCTGTCAGGATTCAGACTCGGACAAAGAGGTAAGTGAAGAACATACACTTTTCTTTATTTAAAAGTGAGATAAGTATTTAGGTTTGCAGGTGTTCAATGGTGCTCGTGCAGAGGATTCGTGGCAGGAATTCCAGGTGAGTAAATCCTCTTCATAGAGTATAAGCGTGAATAGAGAGGCAAGGCAATGACGTTTCCTTTTTCCCTTTTACAGATCGTTCGTGGGCAGACCAGATCCAAGGAGAAACTCGACGTGAGTAGATTCCTTGTAGTGCATGCAATGGCGAATTAACCAGTTCAGTGATACTTGCTTTATTTTCCCCTTTTCAGATCATCCTGAAGGGAACGAGACTCAATACAGGATCCAGGGCACAGAGAACGGAACCACGGAGCGGGTCCTGGGAACATCAGAGCAAGAGCACAAAGGTTAGTATTACAGGTGAGTATACTTTACGTTCCAGACTCGAGATGACTTTGAGGAAGGCAAGTGAAACTGGTAGTGGTCCTTTCCTGTTGGAGGCTTGACAATGAATGAACGTGAACTGGTCGTTTTTATGCTGACTGGGAAGTGAGTGCTGAGTGGGGACAGGTGCAGGTGATCAGTAATCTGGGGACAGTGATCTTTGCGTGGTGACATGTGAGGGATCTGATTGGCTCCTGACAGTAGTACTACTACTAATAATACCAATAATGCTAAATAATACTTACGATGACAAATATTTAATAATATAAAGTCAGTTTGTGTGTCAGCTCAATCATGGTATAGGAGGACATGTTAACATTACTACAAATACAGACACTAAAGCTTTTTTTCTGATTTTTTACTCTAAAACAATTTTTTTTTGTAGTAGAAGTAGTAGTACTACTACTAATAATACCAATAATGCTAAATAATACCTACAATGACTAATATTTAATAATAATAAGTCAGTTTGTGTGTCAGCTCAATCATGGTATAGGTTGACATGTTTAACATTACTACAAATACAGACAATAACGCTTTTTGACTGATACTTTAATCTAAAATGTGGTTGTTTTGTAGTAGATGCCGTAGTACTACTAATAATGCTAAATAATACCTAAAATGGCTAATATTTCATAATAATAAGTCAGTTTGTGTGTCAGCTCAATCATGGTATAGGAAGACATGTTTAAGATCACTACAAATACAGACAATAAAGCTTTTTGTCTGAGACTTTAGTCTAAAATGGGGTTGTTTTGTAGTAGAAGTAGTAGTACTACTACTAATAATACCAATAATGCTAAATAATACCTACATTGACTAATATTTGATAATAATATAAAGTCAGTTTGTGTGTCAGCTCAATTATGGTATATGAGGACATGTTAACATTACTACAAATACAGACAATAATGTTTTTTGTCTGAGACTTTAAATTTAAAATGTTGTATCTTTTGTTTGTAGTAGAAGTAGTAGTAGTACTAATAATACCAATAATACTAAATAATACCTACAATGGCTAATATTTCATAATGATAAGTCAGTTTGTGTGTTAGCTCAATCATGGTATAGGTTGACATGTTGAACATTACTACAAATACAGACAATAACGCTTTTTGTCTGAGACTTTAGTCTAAAATGTGGTTGTTTTGTAGTAGAAGTAGTAGTACTGCTACTAATAATGCTAAATAATACCTAAAATGGCTAATATTTCATAATAATAAGTCAGTTTGTGTGTCAGCTCAATCATGGTATAGGAGGACATGTTAACATTACTACAAATACAGACAATAAAGCTTTTTGTCTGAGACTTTAGTCTAAAATGGGGTTGTTTTGTAGTAGAAGTAGTAGTACTACTACTAATAATGCTAAATAATAACTACAATGACTAGTATTTAATAATAATAAGTCAGTTTGTGTGTCAGCTCAATCATGGTATAGGTTGACATGTTTAACATTACTACAAATACAGACAATAACGCTTTTTGTCTGAGACTCTGGTCTAAAATGGGGTTGTTTTATTTATAACAATACCAATAATGCTAAATAATACTTACGATGACTAATATTTAATAATGATGAGTCAGTTTGTGTGTCAGCTCAATCATGGTATATGAGGACATGTTTAACATTACTACAAATACAGACACTAAAGCTTTTTGTCTGATACATTACTCTAAAAAAATATATATTTTTTGTAGTAGAAGTATTAGTATTACTACTAATAATACCAATAATGCTAAATAATACCTACATTGACTAATATTTAGTAATATAAAGTCAGTTTGTGTGTCGGCTCAATCATGGTATATGAGGACATGTTAACATTACTACAAATACAGACAATAACGCTTTTTGTCTGAGACTTTATAAAATTTAAAGTTTTTATCGTTTTTTTTTTTTTTAAGTAGAAGTAGTAGTACTAACTACTAATAATACCAATGGTGCTAAATAATACCTACAATGGCTAATAATTAATAATGATATGTCAGTTTGTGTGTCAGTTCAATAACATGTTTAACATTACTACAAATACAGACAATAACGTTTTTTGTCTGAGACTTTAGTCTAAAATGGAGTTGTTTTATTTATAACAATACCAATAATGCTAAATAATACTTACGATGACTAATATGTAATAATAATAATTCAGTTTGTGTGTCAGCTCAATCATGGTATAGTAGGACATGTTTAACATTACTACAAATACAGACAATATCGCTTTTTGTCTGATACTTTAGTCTAAAATATGGTTGTTTTGTAGTAGAAGTATTAGTACTACTACTAATAATGCTAAATAATACCTAAAATGGCTAATATTTCATAATAAAAAGTCAGTTTGTGTGTAAGCTCAATCATGGTATTGGAGGACATGTTTAAGATCACTACAAATACAGACAATAAAGCTTTTTGTCTGAGACTTTAGTCTAAAATGGGGTTGTTTTGTAGTAGAAGTAGTAGTACTACTACTAATAATAATGCTAAATAATACCTAAAATGACTAATATTTAATAATATAAAGTCAGTTTGTGTGTCAGCTCAATCATGGTATATGAGGAAATGTTTAACATTACTACAAATACAGACAATAACACTTTTGTCTGAGACTTTAATCTAATTTTTTTTTATCTTTTTTGTAGAAGTATTAGTACTAATAATACCAATAATGCTAAATAATACCTACAATGACTAATATTTAATAATGATAAGTCAGTTTGTGTGTCAGCTCAATCATGGTATTGGAGGACATGTTTAACATTACTACAAATACAGACAATAACGCTTTTTGTCTGAGACTTTAGTCTAAAATGGGGTTGTTTTGTAGTAGAAGTAGTAGTAGTAGTACTAATAATACCAATAATGCTAAATAATACCTACAATGACTAATATTTAATAATGATAAGTCAGTTTGTGTGTCAGCTCAATCATGGTATAGGTTGACATGTTTAACATTACTACAAATACAGACAAAAATGCTTTTTGTCTGAGACTTTAGTCTAAAATGGGGTTGTTTTGTAGTAGAAGTAGTAGTACTACTAATAATAATACCAATAATGCTAAATAATACCTACGATGACTAATATTTAATAATAATAAGTCAGTTTATGTGTCAGCTCAATCATGGTATATGAGGACATGTTAACATTACTACAAATACAGACAATAACGGTTTTTGTCTGAGACTTTAAATTTAAAATGTTGTATCTTTTGTTTGTAGTAGAAGTAGTAGTAGTAGTACTAATAATACCAATACTAAATAATACCTACAATGGCTAATATTTAATAATGATAAGTCAGTTTGTGTGTCAGCTCAATCATGGTATAGGTTGACATGTTGAACATTACTACTAGTGTTGCTTTCGTCAACGAAAATTATGACGAAATATCGTCGTCAACGAACCTTTTTCACGTGACGAAAACGAGACGAGACGCAACGTAAATGCTGGTCATGTGACGATGACTATAATTAAATGTATAATGTAATATCGTTGACGAATAAAAACGAGACTAAATGTGGTTTACAAAATAAAAACTAAGCTAAAATGTCTCTTCATTTTCGTTGACCAAAACGAGACGAGACGAAATGTTATTTAACGTTATTTCGTCTCGTTTACTTGCGTTATTACCGGTATGCAGCATTTCTGTTTCCTGTGTTTCACTTCAGGGGCTGCATCAGATCGCACTGCGCAGACGCAGGCGACATCACATCCTCAAGCCCCACTCGCGGCATTATTTAGAAGATGCAGCTGCGTGAGTTACGGCTGTTTCACACATACTCCGTGTGTAGTGCGTATGCGGTGCGGTGTGTATGCAGGAGCAGCTCGAGCTGTTGTGTTTTCACATGTGCTGCGTTTGCAGTGCGCAGCTGGTCTACGGCTGTAATACCACAATCACAACATTTATTCTCTATTTTTTATTTCAAATCAATATTTCTAGCCTACATCCGTTATGTCGCGTTGTTGAGGTAGGCTACTGTGTAGATCTCTGCTCTGCTGTTATGCACGCACCGCTCCCGCGTGCGGTGTGAGCGCTCTAACCTAACGGGTGCGGGAAAAAATACACACCGCAAACGGAGTAGGCTATGTGTGAAACAGGCGTTAGCATAAACGACAACAAACGCAGTTAAGTCTGACACAGAGAAAGGGATTCGTCTTTGGGAGAAAAAGAAGAAATGACATTTGGAAAAACTTTAATGTCATCGTGTGTAGGCAACATGTTTGGTTGGTAAAATAAATATGTTCTAAATTCATATCAGAGCGTCTTCTGTGTCTGGAATAGCATTCTTGAGTCTATAAGGTAACAATAATATAATAAGATAGACTAACAATAATAAGATAAGATTTTTTGAAATGGGTTTGGCTAAAAGAAAATGTTGGTTTCGTCTACTACTAGGTATACATATTGACTGGGTTAAATAGAATTGCATTACTAAAATGAGACTAAAATACAATTTTCATGGACTAAAACTAGACTATGTCTTTCGTCGACTAAAACTAGACTAAAATTTCATCAGTTTTCGTCGACTAAAACTAGACTAAAATGTCATCAGTTTTCGTCGACTAAAACTAGACTAGACTAAAAAGAGTATGAACGTGACTAAAACTAATAAAAACTAAAATGACAGCTTGACACAAAGACTAGACTAAAACTAAAATTAAAACAGGCCGCCAAAAACAACACTAATTACTACAAATACAGACAATAATGCTTTTTGTCTGAGACTTTAGTCTAAAATGGAGTTGTTTTATTTATAACAATACCAAAAATGCTAAATAATACGTACGATGACTAATATTTAATAATAATAATTCAGTTTGTGTGTCAGCTCGATCATGGTATAGGAGGACATGTTTAACATTACTACAAATACAGACAATAACGCTTTTTGACTGATACTTTATTCTAAAATGGGGTTGTTTTGTAGTAGAAGTAGTAGTACTACTACTAATAATACCAATAATGCTAAATAATACCTACAATGACTAATATTTAATAATATAAAGTCAGTTTGTGTGTCAGCTCAATCATGGTATATGAGGACATGTTTAACATTACTACAAATACAGATAATAACGCTTTTTGCCTGGTACTTTAGTCTAAAATGGGGTTGTTTTATTTATAACAATACCAATAATGCAAAATAATACTTACGATGACTAATATTTAATAATGATAAGTCAGTTTGTGTGTCAGCTCAATCATGGTATATGAGGACATGTTAACATTACTACAAATACAGAAACTAAAGCTTTTTTCTGATACATTACTCTAAAAAATTAACTTTTGTAGTAAAAGTAGTAATAGTACTACTAATAATAATACCAATAATGCTAAATATTACTTACGATGACAAATATTTAATAATATAAAGTCAGTTTGTGTGTAAGCTCAATCATGGTATATGAGGACATATTTAACTTTACTACAAATACAGACAATAACACTTTTTGTCTGATATTTTACTCTAAAAAAATATCTTTTCTTGTAGTAGAAGTAGTAGTATTACTACTAATAATAATACAAATCTTGCTAAATAATACCTACAATGACTAATATTTAATAATAATAATTCAGTTTGTGTGTCAGCTCAATCATGGTATATGAGGACATGTTTAACCTGTTAAGCTTCACCCCCAATTTTGAAAAATCCCCAGAAATGGAATACCCAAACTGAAACAGATACAGTTCATGAACCATTTGTTCTAAAAGCACAAGTATGATCTCATTTGAAAGCTGACACCTGGCAGTTTATTGCAAATGTAGAATTAATTATTGTCATAATGAAAAATAAATGTTATAAATAGCTTCAAAGTTTTGTCAAGTTATTAGAAATTTATTTTTATGAAATATTTTCATGAAAATAAAATTGAAGTTGGCCCTGTAGCAATCTAGAAATGCACTGCAGCTAAAGCCACATGTCTGACCATGTTATATTTAAAATCTGAAGATGATATGTCTAAAACTCTTTATTTAGTTAAATGTTTTTCAAGATCATGTCAAACGACTTTATTTTGATTAGACTCTAAAAAGCAAACTGATGTTTATTGTCATTTTCTAAGCATCTATTCAGTCTATTTTCTCTATTGTGTTGTGGTCTAAACGATCTCCATTCAGTGTCAGTCTCCCCTGCACACATTCACACCTCTCCAGCCTCTGGTTATTGCTCTAAATATGCTTTCTTTTGTCTGCATTATAATTACTAACGACTGGCTATTCACACTGTTTCAACCCCTAATCTCTTTTAGGGAAAGTTCTCAAAGTTCTCACCTTACATTTGAAACTATATAAAATGACCTTCTTGAAAAAAGAAACATTTCAGCAAGCAGTCCTATTCAGAAATATTCATAAATATAACAGCTAGGTAGCAGGTGCACCAAGGGCTAGCTAGCATGTTAGCTTAGCACACCATCAATACACGACAATTTATGAGATTAAAACCATGTTTGTGCTCTAAAACTTACTTTATAGCACAAGTCGAGTGTTTTAAATAACCTCCTGTGCTCTGATTTGGCTTCAGATAAAAAAATCGGACAGAAAATATAGTATTTTATAGTATTCTTCATGATGATAAAGTCTATATCGATTAGCATTACATTATAAATATAACCTATTATTATGAAAATACCTGACATGGCTCGAAGAACACAGGTAAACCAATGTAGCGAACCTACATAATAATAATATACATTAAAGCTGCTAGCAGCATTTAGCGGTGTTCAAGCTGTTAAGGCCTTTAAGATTTTTAAGCACACAAGCATCAAAAGACATTAAGTTTTATGTAGCAAGCATTTAACCACTGACATCATAGATGGAATAGTCCATGTTTTAGCATGATTTACCATTACATACCACATTTAGTGTGATTTTTCATGAATTACCATGTTCCAGTATGATTTACCATGAATCTAGCATGATTTACCATAGTTTACCATGATATACCACATTCTAGAATGATTTACCAGGATTCTAGCATTATTTACATTATTTACTATGATTTACCATGTTTCTAGCTTTATTTACCATGATTTACCACTTGGATAGCAATTATGTGAAGCATCAGAACAAATAAAGTGATAAACTGACCAAATATAATTGTGTTATAATAGTAATTGTTATATAAGGGATTTTTTAGTGTCTAAATATATGAATGCATATGTGAAAAGATTGTTAATAAGTTGAATGGCCAGCAGAGGGCAGTAGAAGACCACTTATTGGCTCACTTTCAGTTTGAACTACTTGGTTTCTCCAGTATTCTTCACTAAAGCAAACCAGTTTTCTCATGTTAACTCCATAATGCATGCTTACACACACACACACACACACACACACACACACACAACACACACACACACACACACACACACACACACACACACACACACACACACACACACACACACACACACACACACACACAACACTGTACAGGCCATTTACCATAGGAAATACATGGTTTTTAAGCTTTTTAACAGTTATTACGCCATCTATGGTCCGATCTCCATGAAACTTTGCATGGTTCTTCACCATGTTATAACACATATGCACAGCAATTTTTGTGAAGTTCTGAGTTTTTATTTAGGATTTATAGGCTTTTGAGTGTATTTTGAAACGCCCATTTTCTAAATGACCCTGTTATAGTGAACCAAAGGGCAAATTTCTACTTTTTTTCGATAATTATTGATCTAGAGAGTCCAGAGAATTGTCCTAGACTGGTCTGGTTCCGATCGGGCGAAAAAACCAGGGACTAGTTCGCAAAAGTAGGTTTTTAACATATTCCTGAATATTTAATGAACGATTTGACTGACAGCAATGGTTTTAGAGGCAAAGTTGTTCAGCATGAGGAGATCTATCGACTGATATGAGTTTTATGGGGATTTGTGCAACACCACGTGATTACAGAGCCGTAAAACTCGTTAGCGCCAACTAGTGGCCGATTTCTTTCAAAACTCTTACAGACCTCTTGGGCCATGAGTTGAACATCCCCATCGAGTTTCGTTCCGATCGGACTCTGTTAACCTTGTTTAATAGGTGCTTGAACTTCATTGGCTAATGGCGGCCATGTTTTTTGAGATACGCCAATATCCTTTTACACATACATGGCACCTTGGACCAAGACACTGCATACCAATTTTCAAGTCAATCGGACTAACGGTCAGCCCTTTATATGTTTTTTTCACATTATAGCGCCACCTAGTGTTCAATCGTCGCCATTTTTTTACTGTGACCTCAGATTGAACTCATCCACATATCTACCAAGTTTGGTGAACCTACCTCATTTACTTCTGGAGTTATAGCCATTTTAGTAAAATAGGCTCCTCCCACAATGTTTGTTTTACTCCCCTAGCGACCGTAAATCGAAATTTCAACTTTTTTTCGATAATTATTGATATTCAGACTCCAGAGAACATTTCTGCACTGGTTTGGTTCCGATCGGGCAAAAAACCAGGGACTAGTTCGCAAAAGTAGTTTTTCGACAAAATTCAAAATGGCGGAAAATCCAATATGGCGGAAATAAAATCGGAGATATACGTTTTTTAAGTCAGAAGTCCAGCTTTCCAATGATATAAGACACTTGAGTCTACGATATACGGTTTAGGAGTTATGAGCCGTTTCGCGCAATTGATTGCTATAGCGCCACCTATGGGCCAATCGGGCTCATAATTTGATAACCTCTCCTCGATTTTTGTACTACCATCTGACAAAGTTTCAAGTCTCTAGCATTTACGGTTTGGTCTGCACGATGCGTTTTACGGCAGAAGAATAATAATAATAATTAAAGCTGCTAGCAGCATTTATCGGTGTTCAAGCAGTTAAGGCAGTTAAGGCCTTTAAGCTCAAAAGCATCATAAGACGTTAAGTTTTATGTAGCAAGCATTTAACCACTGACATCATAGATAGAATAGACCATTTTTAGCATGATTTACCATGATATACCAAATTTAATGTGCTATTTCATGATTTACCATGTTCCATTATGATTTACCATGAATCTAGCATGATTTACCATAGTTTACCATGATATACCAAGTTCTAGGATGATTCACCATGATTCGCCCTGTTCTAGCATGGTTTACCACAATTGAACACATTCTAGTATGATTTCATATGATTCTAGCATTCATTAAAGAGATATAGGCTTTCAGGGACACATATGGCTACATATTGAAGTGACCCTAATGTAGCCATCCAAATGAATAAGTTATACCTTTTCTGATAATCATTGATCTAGAGAGTCCAGATAATTGTACTGCACTGATTTTGAGCATTATGATATAAAGATTATATGATCATAGATGGAAAACACCATTTACAGGCAATACAGGCAATTTACCATAGGAAATACATGGTTTTAAAGGTGCATTGCGCAACATTTCATGTTAAAAATACCCGTTTTTTAACCCATACATGCGTAAACAATTGCCTGGTGGGCTGAATGAGCCCTTCTCTGATCACTGAGATTGCCTTTATAGTCCTGTACAGTAAAATAAATAAGAGGGATTCGGGCTCGAATCTGAGACTGGGCGTGACGTCATGCGCGTTCACGCTCACCAGGCGATGTCTCGGAGGTTTGTTATTGTTAGCCGCCATTCTCCGTATCAGTGAAGACAACTCGAGCGACAAAACTTTAGTCAACTTTCCACAAAAGTAGAAGATGGATTCAAAGAGACCGGCTTGTAGTTCATTCCAAACCCCAACGCAAACTCCACGTAAGACAAAGAAAAGAAAGCTTTTGTCTAGTTATTGACCAAAATGGCCAAATTGGAGTCAGGCGTCGGAATAAGACGAGACGAGAGTCAGCATCGGGAAGGCTTTCAACAAATGGATAGATCTCCGGTCTGCTCTAGGGCTCAAACGGGATCCTCAGTTGGCTGTTTTCTTGATAAAACGGTAAGATATACCCCAGTCTCTAATGTCTGATGCGGCAAATCTATGACAACAAATGACCATGCGTAAAATGTGTAATGCTTTAGCCTAAGCTAGATAAATGTACAATCAGAATTGATTTGACTAACGTTACCATTGTCAGTGAACAGGTTCATAAACTAGGAATTGTCTTCGGAAGAATAGTACAACATGAAACATAAAACATGTCCCATAAAAGATGCTAACTATGTTTTTGAGTATGGCCTACCGGTAGCCTTGTGTTCTTTGCTAACGTCCTCTGCCTGCGCTCTGCTCTTCTATCTTCTTCCATCATATTACTTTAGACTTTCCACCATAGTCTTTAAACGCCGCCGTTCGTACTCCGTTATTTAGGTCCCGGTAGGCAGAACGGGAACATTGCGATAGATTCCTCAATGCTGGTTTGTTGTTGTTGTATGTGGCGCCGCCGCCGCCGTGCTTGCGTCACTCCCTTACTCATCGGTTCTGGCCATTGGCGGCCAGTGCGACCGCAAACAGCAAAACCGAGTTTGGGGGAGAGTAGTTCTTAGAACTGTTTAGAAGTGGACAGTTCCTATAACTAAGTTCCTATAACTACTTGTTATGAAAGCGGATATAGTGCCATTTGATTGTTTATTACCTTGAGACATTTGAGTGTACTTTGTTGACCAACTATGTATGGTATGATTATTATTTTAAGCTTTTACAAATGAATAACTTATATTGTTCATGAACGTGTTTCCATAATAATACAATCATAAGTGGATACAGTAAACGCATAAAACAGTTCAACATGGAGATAAATGGAAACAAAAACTGTTTTCTTCTACCCCCGTTTTCCCCTCACACACATAAGTGTGTAATTTACTCAAATGCCTTTCCTTTCATATATGTAAAATGACTTGCAGATTTATAACTTTATAACCTCTGAAGACATTATGACTGTGAACAAAAGATTGGTGCGGCTGATGCTCCTTTGGTTATGAACAGCTCGTGCAAGCATGCGTGTGCGTGTGCTCCATGAGCGTGCACATCTCTGGTTGCAGTTTCGCTTGTCGCCAGAGGGGGTGTAGTTCTGCAAAAACTCAGAGACCTGCGTTATGCACCTTTAAAGCTTTTTAACACACAATAATTATTTATTAATTTTCATTCATTCATTAATTTAGTCATTCTTTTTATTTATTTCTTTGATGTGTTTTATTGTTTAAAATGTCTGTGTAATGTCCTTTTATAATGAATTTGTATGGAGACTTGCATCATACAGTTGTCAGGTTTATAATGAAGTACTTACAACAAAAGGTGATGTAAGAAATTAAACAAACTCTTTGCAGCAGAAAAGAGAAAAAATAAATAAACTTTGAGATATATTAGACTATATTTGCTGCTTCATTCTCATCATATTCCAACACTTCAAGTATTGATAAACAGGTAAGACTATTTTTATCTTTTAAATTAGTTATAACTGTTATTACATTGACATAATATGCCTAGAATAGTCTGTAATATTTGTTTCTGTTATAAGGATATTCTGTTAAATAAATAGTTGCTTTAAACACAATGTTTTAGAAGTACATAATTCACTTTGTAAAGTGTAAATAAAATAAAAAATCCTAATCAAATCCTCATTGTCTTTAGGTACATCAAATGTCTTACGCTGCTCTGATGACAAGATCATCTTCATTATAGGACAATATTCAACTCCAGAACCAGCTGAAGATTCTATTCAATGCAAATCAAGGAATCAGTTTGACTGCAGAAAAACCATGTCCAGATCATCACACCACCATCACCATTGTGGACCACATCTGTGTGGCTCAGTTCAGCATTCAGATTATCACCATCACCACTGTGGACTACATCTGTGTGGCTCAGTTCAGCATTCAGATCATCACATCACCATCACCACTGTGGACTACATCTGTGTTCAGATCATCACACCACCATCACCATTGTCGACTACATCTGTGTGGCTCAGTTCAGCATTCAGATCATCACATCACCATCACCACTGTGGACTACATCTGTGTTCAGATCATCACATCACCATCACCATTGTCGACTACATCTGTGTGGCTCAGTTCAGCATTCAGATCATCACATCACCATCACCACTGTGGACTACATCTGTGTTCAGATCATCACACCACCATCACCATTGTCGACTACATCTGTGTGGCTCAGTTCAGCATTCAGATCATCACATCACCATCACCATTGTGGACTACATCTGTGTGGCTCAGTTCAGCATTCAGATCATCACATCACCATCACCATTGTGGACTACATCTGTGTGGCTCAGTTCAGCACATACTGAAATGCTGACCATTCTGAAATGCTTATCACAGTTGTATCTGACCAAGTTTTTTGTGTTTGACAGAGGCCAGTGTTGTCTGACATTGAGGGTATTTTAGTGGTGTTGTCCTGCATGGACTGAAGCCCTTACCACCCTATCATCCCTTAGGATTGGTCTATGAGCTGAACGCCTACTGAATTATTGTCATGGGATAAGCTGAATTATGTCACGTCAAAAGTGTATATATATATATATATTTGAAATAAATGATTTTTAACTTCCTTTTTAATTTCTACAGAGGCACCTATTGCCTGATGTCCATGAAATTTTGCATGCTTGTTTAGAGTCATGTCATTTGCTTATTTTTAAGAAAATCTGATCTTTCCTTGAGGACTGTAAAACACCATTATGGCATTTCTGAAATGTTCTGTTGAAATGTGCCTGGAAAAGAATAAGCTAAAATACAGAGAAAAGAGAAGCTTAAACAATAATACTTGATACACACAATTGTGTGCATGCTTACACACACACACACACACACACACACACACACACACACACACACACACACACACACACACACACACACACACACACACACACACACACACACACACACACACACACGGAATATGTTAGTGTGAAAATCTCTTTTAAATGGTATATAACCATTTCACATATTTTTGGGGGATGTAATTATTATACATCCATTATAATAATAAAAAATAGCTTTAAGCATTTGTTTGTTAGCCAATACTGAAAGCTGATAAAAATTATTAAACATGTCTAATGCTGCTGCTCCATCTATTGGACAACAGTGGTATTACATCCAGTTGAAATAAATTAATAGAATTAATTGGTTTTTCACTTCTATCTAGGGAACGAGAAAATGAAAAAATCTGAAACTCAGAACTTAGATAGTGTTTGAGGAGTCCTGTTGAATAAGACCATTCATGTGTTGCTGGGTGATTGAGTTTTTACTCTTATTTACCAGGAGTAATGTCTGTTGTGAAATGCATATCTTTGTGGGCTTATATCTCGGGAATGCCCTGGCCAAATCACACCATACTCGAATCGAAGCTAGATGAAGACGGGCTCTTTCCAACAAGCTCTCCCACAAGGCTCTAGCTGGTATATTTAAGGAGTTACAGCCGTTCCAAGACCAGGGTCTCACGAATTAGCGATCCACGGGGGGGTTACTCCCGAGCCCCACGACGATAGATTTAGATAAAGATCTTACCAAGGACCTTACCATCAAAATTTGAGCGCGCAGCGACTTTCCGTTCTCGAGTTATGAATGAATTTGTACTGAGGGGGCGTGGCCTAAATGGCGGACAAAAGTTTTACTTTCACTTTAGGATTCTCATTTTTAAATGTGACACAATATTCATTAGTGTGTAGAAGTCAATAGTCTCACAAAATGTGAGTGTAAATGTTCAAATATTTATATTATAAAGTCTAAATAAGAATCATAGAATAATATTAGTTATATAGCATGACAAAATGACTATTTTAAACAGCAGGGGGCAGTAGAATACCACTTATTAGCTTAAGCCTTTATATTCACATCATTTTCACATATTTAACTGCTATAAAGGGTATATTTTGTCCGAATCTGTCTGAAAAATGTTGTGCTTATTTAGTTTTACATGTTCAAACTTGTTTTTAAGAAGATATGAGCATTCATTGAAGAGATATAGGCTTTCAGGGACACTTGATCAATGCTACATATTGAAGTGTCACTATTATAGCCATCCAAATGAATAAGTTATATCTTTTCTGATAATTATTGATCTAGGGAGTCAAGAGAATTGTACTGTACTGGTTTTGAACATTGATTTTAACATTATATGCTCATAGATGGAAAACAAAATGTACAGCCAACCTTATTTATTATTATATTATTTATCATAAATATTATTTCCATCATAATAAATAGCTTTAAGCATTTGTTTGTTAGCCAATGCTGAAAACTGCTTTAAAGGATTAAAAATGTCTAATGCTGTTGCTCCCTCTCGTGGACAACAGCGGTATTACAATACAGTTGAAATGAATGACAGGATTTTTTTTTTTTTTTACTTATATCTCGGGAATGAGAAAGCGAAAAAATCTGAAACTCAGAACTTAGATAGTGTTAGAGGAGCTCTGTTGAACAAGACCATCGCGGTGTTCCTGAGTGATCGGGGACAGGAGTTATGTATGTTGAAATGCATATCTTTGTGGGCTTATAACTCGGGAATGCCCAGGCCAAATCGCACCATACTCGAATCGAAGCTAGATGAGGACGGGGCCTTTCCAACAAGCTCTCTCACAAGGATGTAGGTGCTCTAGATCGGGAGATAAAGCCATTTAGAGTTGGGGGTCTCACGAATTAGAGATCCGCGGGGGGTGGGGGGTTCTCCCGAGCCCCGCGACGCTAGATTTGGATCAAGAGCCCGGAGAGGACCTCACCATCAAAATTTGAGCGCGCAGTGACTTTTCGTTTTCGAGTTATGAGTGAATTTGTACTGTAGGGGCGTGGCCTGAAGGATTTAGTTTCGTTTTAAGGCTTTAATGTTGATTTTAATGTGATACTAATAGTAAATTCTCAATAGCAATACTCCAATAGATGAATTTGGACAAAATGTGAGTCTAAATGTTAAAATTGTGATTTTTATAAAGTCTAAATAAGAATTATAGTATAATATTAGTTAGTAGCATGACACAATGACTATTTTAAACAGCAGGGGGTAGTACAATACCACTTATTAGCTTAAGCCTTTATATTCACATCATTTTCACATATTTAACTGCTATAAAGGGTATATTTTGTCCGAATCTGTCTGAAAAAATGTTGTGCTTATTTAGTTTTACATGTTCAAACTTGTTTTTAAGAAGATATGAGCATTCAATGAAGAGATATAGGCTTTCAGGGACACTTGATCAATGCTACATATTGAAGTGTCACTATTATAGCCATCCAAATAAATAAGTTATATCTTTTCTGATAATTATTGATCTAGGGAGTCAAGAGAATTGTACTGTACTGGTTTTGAACATTGATTTTAACATTATATGCTCATAGATGGAAAACAAAATGTACAGCCAACCTTATTTATTATTATATTATTTATCATAAATATTATTTCCATCATAATAAATAGCTTTAAGCATTTGTTTGTTAGCCAATGCTGAAAACTGCTTTAAAAGATTAAAAATGTCTAATGCTGTTGCTCCCTCTCGTGGACATATCTTTTCTGGAAAACAAAATGTACAGCCAATACAGGCAATTTGCCATAGGAAACATATGGGTTTAAAGCTTTTTTACAGTTATAGCGCCACCTATTGTCCGATCTCCATGAAACTTTGCATGCTTCTTCACCATGGTATGACACATATGCTCATCGATTTTCGTGAAGTTCTGAGTTTTTATTTATGATTTATAGGCTTTTGAGTGTATTTTGACATGCCCATTTTCTAAATTACCCTGTTATAGTGAACCAAAGGGCAAATTTCAACTTTTTTTCAATAATTATTGATCTAGAGAGTCCAGAGATTTGTCCTAGACTGGTCTGGTTCTGATCGGGCGAAAAAACCAGGGACTAGTTCGCAAAAGTAGGTTTTTAACATATTTGTGAATATTTAATGAACGATTTGATTGACAGATATGGTTCTAGAGGCAAAGTTGTTCAGCATGAGGAGATCTATCGACTGATATGCATTTTATGGGGATGTGTGCAACACCACGTGATTACAGAGCCGTAAAACTCGTTAGCGCCAACTAGTGGCCGATTTCTTTCAAAACTCTTACAGACCTCTTGGGCCATGAGTTGAACATGCCTATCGAGTTTCGTTCCGATCGGACTCCGTTAACCTTGTTTAATAGGTGCTTGAAGTTCATTGGCTAATGGCGGCCATGTTTTTTTAGATACGCCAATATCCTTTTACACATACATGGCACTTTGAACCAAGACACTGCATACCAATTTTCAAGTCAATTGGACTAACGGTCAGGTGGCCACACCCCCTTTTATGTTTTTTTAATGTTATAGCGCCACCTAGTGTTCGATAGTCGCGATTTTTTTACTGTGACCTCAGATTGAACTCATGCACATGTGTACCAAGTTTGGTGAGGATATCTCATTTACTTCTCGAGTTATAGCCATTTTAGTAAAATAGGCTCCTCCCACAATGTTTGTTTTACTGCCCCTAGCGACCGTAAATCGAAATTTCAACTTTTTTTCGATAATTATTGATATTCAGACTCCAGAGAACATTTCTGCACTGGTTTGGTTCCGATCGGGCAAAAAACCAGGGACTAGTTCGCAAAAGTAGTTTTTCAACAAAATTCAAAATGGCGGAAAATCCAATATGGCGGAAATTAAATCGGAGATATACGTTTTTTAAGTCAGAAGTCCAGCTTTCCAATGATATAAGACACTTGAGTCTACGACTTACGGTTTAGGAGTTATGAGCAGTTTTGCGCAATTGGTTGCTATAGCGCCACCTATGGGCCAATCGGGCTCATAATTTGATAACCTCTCCTCGATTTTTGTACTACCATCTGACAAAGTTTCAAGTCTCTAGCATTTACGGTTTGGTCTGCACGATGCGTTTTACGGCAGAAGAATAATAATAATAATAATAATAACAAGCAGCATTTATCGGGGTTCAAGCAGTTAAGGCCTTTAAGGACATAAGCATTTAAGACATTAAGTTTTATTTAGGAAGCTTTTAACCACTGACATAATAGATGGAAAAGACCATTTACAGGCAATTTACCAAAGCATTTTAACAGTTATAGCGCCACCTATTGTCCGATCTCTATACAATTTGGCATGCCTGTTAATGATGTTATCTCACATATGCTCACCAATTTTTGTGAAGTTCAGAGTTTTCATTTAGGATTTATAGGCTTTTGAGTGTATTTAGCCACACCCCTTTTCTAAATGACCCATTTATAGCCATACGAAAAAATCAAAAGTTCAACTTTTTTTTAATAATTATTAATCTAGAGAGTCCAGAGAATTTTCCTAGACTGGTTTGGTTCCGATCGTGTGAAAAACCTAGGACTAGTTCGTAAAAGTAGGTTTTTCACATTTTCGTTAATAACTCATGAACAATTTGATTGACAGCAATGGTTCCAGAGGCAAAGTTGTTTAGCATGAGGAGATCTATTGACTGATATGCATTTTGTGGGGATGGACACAACACCACGTGGTTAGGGAGCCATAAAACTCGTTAGCACCAACTAGTGGCCGATTTCTTTCAAAATTCTTACAGACCTCTAGGATCACGAGTCGAACATGCCCATCGAGTTTCGTTCCGATCGGACTCCGTTAACCTTGTTTAATAGGTGCTCAAACTTCATTGGCCGATGGCGGCCATGTTTTTTGAGATACGCCAATATCCTTTTACACATACATGGCACCTAGGACCAAGACACTGCATACCAAATTTCAAGTCAATCAGACTAACGGTCTCTTGGTCACAGCCATTTTTATGTTTTTTCCATGGTATAGCGCCACCTAGTGTTCAATCGTCGCGATTTTTTTACTGTGACCTCAGATTGTCCTCTTTGACATGTGTACCAAGTTTGGTGAACCTATCTCATTTACTTCTCGAGTTATAGCCAATTTAGAAAATCAGGCTCCTCCCACAATGTTCATTTTGCGCCCCCTAGCAACCGGAAATCAAAAATTCAACTTTTTTTCGATAATTATTGATATTCAGACTCCAGAGAACATTTCTGCACTGGTTTGGTTCCGATCCGGCAAAAATCCAGGGACTAGTTCGCAAAAGTAGGTTTTGGACAAAATTCAAAATGGCGGAAAATCTATCATGACGGAAATAAAATCGGAGATATACATTTTTTTCTACAGATGTCCAGCGTTCCAATGATATAAGACACTTGACTCTACGACATATGGTCTAGGAGTTATGAGCAGTTTTGCGCAATTGATTGCTATAGCGCCACCTATGGGCCAATTGGGCTCATCATTTGATAACCTCTCCTCGATTTTTGTACTACCATCTGACAAAGTTTCAGAGCTCCAGCACTTACGGTTTGGGCTGCACGATGCGTTTTAGGGCGGAATAATAATAATAAAAAATCCTTACAAATACAATAGGGTTTCAGCACTTCGTGCTTGAACCCCTAAAAATCAGCACAAATACAATAGGTTTTCAGCACTTCGTGCTTGAACACCTAATTAAAGCTGCTAGCAGCATTTAGCGGTGTTCAAGCTGTTAAGGCCTTTAAGATTTTTAAGCACACAAGCATCAAAAGACATTAAGTTTTATGTAGCAAGCATTTAACCACTGACATCATAGATGGAATAGTCCATGTTTTAGCATGATTTACCATGATTTACCACATTTAGTGTGATTTTTCATGAATTACCATGTTCCAGTATGATTTACCATGAATGTAGCATGATTTACCATAGTTTACCATGATATACCACATTCTAGAATGATTTACCAGGATTCTAGCATTATTTACATTATTTACTATGATTTACCATGTTTCTAGCTTTATTTACCATGATTTACCACTTGGATAGCAATTATGTGAAGCATCAGAACAAATAAAGTGATAAACTGACCAAATATAATTGTGTTATAATAGTAATTGTTATATAAGGGATTTTTTAGTGTCTAAATATATGAATGCATATGTGAAAAGATTGTTAATAAGTTGAATGGCCAGCAGAGGGCAGTAGAAGACCACTTATTGGCTCACTTTCAGTTTGAACTACTTGGTTTCTCCAGTATTCTTCACTAAAGCAAACCAGTTTTCTCATGTTAACTCCATAATGCATGCTTACACACACACACACACACACACACACACACACACACACACACACACACACACACACACACACACACACACACACACACACACACTGTACAGGCCATTTACCATAGGAAATACATGGTTTTTAAGCTTTTTAACAGTTATTACGCCATCTATGGTCCGATCTCCATGAAACTTTGCATGGTTCTTCACCATGTTATAACACATATGCACAGCAATTTTTGTGAAGTTCTGAGTTTTTATTTAGGATTTATAGGCTTTTGAGTGTATTTTGAAACGCCCATTTTATAAATGACCCTGTTATAGTGAACCAAAGGGCAAATTTCTACTTTTTTTCGATAATTATTGATCTAGAGAGTCCAGAGAATTGTCCTAGACTGGTCTGGTTCCAATCGGGCGAAAAACCAGGGACTAGTTCGCAAAAGTAGGTTTTTAACATATTCCTGAATATTTAATGAACGATTTGACTGACAGCAATAGTTCTAGAGGCAAAGTTGTTCAGCATGAGGAGATCTATCGACTGATATGAGTTTTATGGGGATTTGTGCAACACCACGTGATTACAGAGCCGTAAAACTCGTTAGCGCCAACTAGTGGCCGATTTCTTTCAAAACTCTTACAGACCTCTTGGGCCATGAGTTGAACATCCCCATCGAGTTTCGTTCCGATCGGACTCTGTTAACCTTGTTTAATAGGTGCTTGAACTTCATTGGCTAATGGCGGCCATGTTTTTTGAGATACGCCAATATCCTTTTACACATACATGGCACCTTGGACCAAGACACTGCATACCAATTTTCAAGTCAATCGGACTAACGGTCAGCCCTTTATATGTTTTTTTCACATTATAGCGCCACCTAGTGTTCAATCGTCACCATTTTGTTACTATGACCTCAGATTGAACTCATCCACATATCTACCAAGTTTGGTGAACCTACCTCATTTACTTCTGGAGTTATAGCCATTTTAGTAAAATAGGCTCCTCCCACAATGTTTGTTTTACTCCCCCTAGCGACCGTAAATCGAAATTTCAACTTTTTTTCGATAATTATTGATATTCAGACTCCAGAGAACATTTCTGCACTGGTTTGGTTCCGATCGGGCAAAAAACCAGGGACTAGTTTGCAAAAGTAGTTTTTCGACAAAATTCAAAATGGCGGAAAATCCAATATGGCGGAAATAAAATCGGAGATATACGTTTTTTAAGTCAGAAGTCCAGCTTTCCAATGATATAAGACACTTGAGTCTACGACATACGGTCTAGGAGTTATGAGCAGTTTTGCGCTTTTGGTTGCTATAGCGCCACCTATGGGCCAATCGGGCTCATACTCTCTCAACCTCTCCTCGATTTTTGTACTACCCTAATCCGAAGTTTCAAGTCTCTAGCACTTACGGTTTGGTCTGCACGATGCGTTTTAGGGGAAAATAATAATAATAATTAAAGCTGCTAGCAGCATTTAGCGGTGTTCAAGCTGTTAAGGCCTTTAAGATTTTTAAGCACACAAGCATCAAAAGACATTAAGTTTTATGTAGCAAGCATTTAACCACTTACATCATAGATGGAATAGACCATGTTTTAGCATGATTTACCTTGATATACCACATTTAGTGTGATTTTTCATGATTTACCATGTTCCAGTATGATTTACCATGAATCTAGCATGATTTACCATAGTTTACCATGATATACCACATTCTAGAATGATTTACCAGGATTCTAGCATTATTTACCTTATTTACTATGATTTACCATGTTTCTAGCTTTATTTACCATGATTTACCACGTGGCTAGCCATTATGTGAAGCATTAGAACAAATGAATTGATAAACTTTGACAAAATATGATTGTGTCATAATAGTAATAGTTATATAAGGGATTTTTAAGAGTCTAAAGATATGAATGCACATGTGAAAAGACTGTTAATAAGCATAATGGCCAGCAGAGGGCAGTAGAAGACTACTTATTGGCTCATTTTCATTCTGAACTACTTGGTTTCACCAGTATTCTTCACTAAAGCAAACCAGTGATATACCAAGTTCTAGTATGATTCACCTTGATTTACCCTGTTCTAGCATGGTTTACCACAACTGAACACATTTGAGTATGATTTGCCATGTTATAGGATGATTTACCACAACTGAACACATTTGAGTATGATTTGCAATGTTATAGGATGATTTACCATGATATACCACATTCTAGAATAATTAATCAGAATGTAGCATGATTTACCATGATTCATCACATTTCTAGCATGATTTGCCATGATACACCATGTAATAGTATTTTTTGCTATGATTTACCAGGTTTCTATCATGATTACAGGCAATTTACCATAGGAAATACATGGTTTTAAAGCTTTTCAACAGTTATAGCGCCAACTATTGTCCGATCTCCATGAAACTTTGCATGCTTCTTCACCATGGTATGACTCATATGCTCACCAATTTTTGTGAAGTTCTGAGTTTTTATTTATGATTTATAGGCGTTTGAGTGTATTTTGACACACCCATTTTATAAATGACCCTGTTATAGTGAACCAAAGGCCAAATTTCAACTTTTTTTCGATAATTATTGATCTAGACAGTCCAGAGAATTGTTCTAGACTGGTCTGGTTCCGATCGTGCGAAAAACCAGGGACTAGTTCGCAAAAGTAGGTTTTTAACATATTTGTGAATATTTAATGAACGATTTGATTGACAGATATGGTTCTAGAGGCAAAGTTGTTCAGCATTAGGAGATCTATCAAATGATATGCATTTTGTGGGGATTTGTGCAACACCACGTGATTACAGAGCCATAAAACTCGTTAGCGCCAACTAGTGGCCGATTTCTTTCAAAATTCTTACAGACCTCTAGGGCTATGAGTCAAACATGCCCAGCGAGTTTCGTTCCGATCGGCCTCCGTTAACCTGTCTCATAGGTGCTCAAACTTCATTGGTCGATGGCGGCCATGTTTTTTGTGATACGCCAATATCCTTTTACACATACATGGCGACCTTGGACCAAGACACTGCATACCAATTTTCAAGTCAATCGGACTAACGGTCAGGTGGCCACACCCCCTTTTATGTTTTTTTAATGTTATAGCGCCACCTAGTGTTCGATCGTCGCGATTTTTTTACTGTGACCTCAGATTGAACTCATGCACATGTGTACCAAGTTTGGTGAGGATATCTCATTTACTTCTCGAGTTATAGCCATTTTAGTAAAATAGGCTCCTCCCACAATGTTTGTTTTACTGCCCCTAGCGACCGTAAATCGAAATTTCAACTTTTTTTCGATAATTATTGATATTCAGTCTCCAGAGAACATTTCTGCATGGTTTGGTTCCGATCGGGCAAAAAACCAGGGACTAGTTCGCAAAAGTAGTTTTTCAACAAAATTCAAAATGGCGGAAAATCCAATATGGCGGAAATTAAATCGGAGATATACGTTTTTTAAGTCAGAAGTCCAGCTTTCCAATGATATAAGACACTTGAGTCTACGACTTACGGTTTAGGAGTTTATGAGCAGTTTCGCGCAATTGGTTGCTATAGCGCCACCTATGGGCCAATCGGGCTCATAATTTGATAACCTCTCCTCGATTTTTGTACTACCATCTGACAAAGTTTCAAGTCTCTAGCATTTACGGTTTGGTCTGCACGATGCGTTTTACGGCAGAAGAATAATAATAATAATTAAAGCTGCAAGCAGCATTTATCGGTGTTCAAGCTGTAGGCCATTAAGGCATTTAAGCTCAAAAGCATCAAAAGACATTAACGTTTTATGTAGCAAGCATTTAACCACTGACATCATAGATGAAATAGACCATGTTCCTAGCATGATTTACCATGAATACCAAGATTTACTGTGTTATTTCATGATTACCACATTCCTAGAATGATTTACCATGAATCTAGCATGATTTACCTTATTAGCTATGATTTCACCATGTTTCCTGTTACTACCATGATTTACCACAATTGAACACATTCTAGTATGATTTAATATGATTCTAGCATGATTTACCATGTTATAGGATGATTTACTATGTTATAGGATGATTTACCAGGATTGTAGCATGATTTACAATGATTCATCACATTGCTATTATGATTTGCCATGATACACCATGTAATAGTATTTTTTACTATGATTTACCATGTTTTTATCGTGATTTACATGATTTACCACATTGCTGCATTGATGTGAAGTGTCAATAAAAATGAAGTGATCAACTCTGACAAAAAAATGTATTGTATTACAATAGTTAACATGGAAAAACTGGTTTGCTTTAGTACATAATACTGATGAAACCAAGTAGTTCAAAATGAAAGTGAGCCCAAAAAGTGGTCTTCTACTGCCCTCTGCTGGCCATTCTGCTTATTAATAAAGTGTTTTCACAGGTGATTTTGCACTCATATGTAGACATTTGCACACCCCACCACACACACAATTTTTTTTTTTTTTTTTTTCAATGCTTTGTAAACTATTAATCAGATTATTCAGCATTTATTCAGAAACCTAGGACTACACACACACATTCTGTTGTAGATACAGACATTTGAACTATGTGATGGGAAAACAAAATGTTTACTGCAAGTGTCCTTCAGGATTTAAAATTTCCTATGGCTAATTAGTGAAGCATTAGAACAATTAATATGAATTTTGACTAAATGTGAGTATAAATGTTAAAAAGGATTTTTAAGAGTCTAAAATAAGACATTAAAGTTAATAAATTAATCCAGTAACATGAAAGACATATGGCTATTTTAAACACTGGTGGGCAGTATTAAAACCACTTATATAGTTAATATGCACCATTATGCTCTTAGCATTTTCATACCTTTTTTGAATGTTATAGAGGAAATTTTACCCAAATCATTTGATAATTATTGATCTAGAGAGTCCATGTAGAATTAGTGATTTTTCTGCACTGTTTTAACACTATGATTAACACATTCTAGTATTAATAACCCTGTAGATTTTTATGAATAGACCATTTTAGAGATACAGGCAATTTACCATAGGAAATACATGGTTTTAAAGCTTTTCAACAGTTATAGCGCCACATATGTCCGATCTGCATGAAACTTTGCATGCTTCTTCACCATGGTATGACACATATGCTCATCAATTTTTGTGAAGTTCTGAGTTTTATTTATGATTTATAGGCGTTTGAGTGTATTTTGACACGCCCATTTTTAAACGACCCTGTTATTTGTGAACCAAAGGCTAAAATTTCAACTTTTTTTCGATAATTATTTATCTAGACAGTCCAGAGAATTGTCCTAGACTGGTCTGGTTCCGATCGGCGAAAAACCAGGACTAGTTCGCAAAAGTAGGTTTTTAATATATTCGTGAATATTTAATGAACGATTTGATTGACAGATATGGTTCTAGAGGCAAAGTTGTTCAGCATGAGGAGATCTATCAAATGATATGCATTTTGTGGGGATTATGCAACACCACATGATTACAGAGCCGATAAAACTCGTTAGCGCCAACTAGTGGCCGATTTCTTTCAAAATTCTTACAGACCTCTAGGGCCATGAGTCAAACATCCCCAGCGAGTTTGTTCCGATCGGCCTCTCGTTAACCTTGTCTCATAGGTGCTCAAACTTCATTGGTCGATGGCGGCCATGTTTTTTGAGATACGCCAATATCCTTTTACACATACATGGCACCTTGGACCAAGACACTGCATACCAATTTTCAAGTCAATCGGACTAACGGTCAGGTGGCCACACCCCCTTTTATGTTTTTTTAATGTTATAGCGCCACCTAGTGTTCGATCATCGCGATTTTTTACTGTGACCTCAGATTGAACTCATGCACATGTGTACCAAGTTTGGTGAGGATATCTCATTTACTTCTCGAGTTATAGCCATTTTAGTAAAATAGGCTCCTCCCACAATGTTTGTTTTACTGCCCCTAGCGACCGTAAATCGAAATTTCAACTTTTTTTCGATAATTATTGATATTCAGTCTCCAGAGAACATTTCTGCACTGGTTTGGTTCCGATCGGGCAAAAAACCAGGGACTAGTTCGCAAAAGTAGTTTTTCAACAAAATTCAAAATGGCGGAAAATCCAATATGGCGGAAATTAAATCGGAGATATACGTTTTTTAAGTCAGAAGTCCAGCTTTCCAATGATATAAGACACTTGAGTCTACGACTTACGATTTAGGAGTTATGAGCAGTTTCGCGCAATTGGTTGCTATAGCGCCACCTATGGGCCAATCGGGCTCATAATTTGATAACCTCTCCTCGATTTTTGTACTACCATCTGACAAAGTTTCAAGTCTCTAGCATTTACGGTTTGGTCTGCACGATGCTTTTACGGCAGAAGAATAATAATAATAATAATAATAATAATAAAAATCAGCACAAATACAATAGGTTTTCAGCACTTCGTGCTTGAACACCTATAATAATTAAAGCTGCAAGCAGCATTTAGCGGTGTTCAAGCAGTTAAGGCCTTTAAGGCCGTTAAGCATTAAAAGACATTAAGTTTTATTAGCATAAATTTAACCACTGACATAATAGATGGAAAACACCATTTACAGCCAATACATTCAATTTACCATAGGAAATACATGGTTTTAAAGCTTTTCAACAGTTATAGCGCCACCTATTGTCCGATCTCCATGAAACTTTGCATACTTCTTCACCATGGTATGACTCATATGCTCACCAATTTTTGTGAAGTTCTGAGTTTTTATTTATGATTTATAGGCTTTTGAGTGTATTTTGACACGCCCATTTAATATTTAGAAAAATATTTTTGATATAGAAAATAGTTTAGATTTGATCACAGATTCGATATTAAGATATTAATGAGTATACTGTTAGAGCAAGTGTACTAGAGTCTATCATGATATGATTTTGGATTGTGCACACACGGATACGCAAACCTTAGCGCCATATGGCGATTTCTTCAACTAAACTCTGGCATGATCAATCCAGAGTTTGTCGATGCTCTACTTTTCATGGCTCATCTTGCGATGGCATGTTTTGGATCGCAATTCTTTTAACATGCCCTGACAGACTGATACAATTTCAAGTCATCGGCAACGTCGTGCACTTTATGTTTTTAATGTTATAGCGCACTGTGCATCACATTTTTTTACGTGCTCATGACACACTTGACAAGTTGGTAGAATTTTTATTGAGTTAGCCATTATAAATAGGTCCCCACAATTTTGTTATGCCCCTAGCGACCGATCGAATCAACTTTTTCGATATTTGATATCGCTAAAATTCGCACTGGTTGGTTCCGATCGGAAACAGATTGCAAAGTAGTTTTACAAAATCAAGCGAATATAGCGATAATCGGAATATACTTTTAGTCGCCAGTCAGATTAAACTGAGCATTATTAGAGTTACGTTCCATGTCTATACGCCACCTATGCAATGGGCTCAATTTGTACCCCGATTTGTCACCATGCAAGTCAAGCTCAGCATTAGTGGTCGCCGCTTACGGAAATATAATATAATAATATAAAACAGCACAAACAATGTTTCGATGTGTGAACTAATAAGCTGCAACAGTTGCGTTACAGTAGCCTAGGCTAATAAGACTAGTTATTAAAATTAACCCGCTAATGTGAAAACCTTACAGCATAATCATACCATAGAATCAAACGTATAGGCACTATTGCATCTCTAAATTTGCACTTAAGGTATGATATGCTCACATTTTGTGATTCGTTTATTAGTTATGGTTAGTGATTGACACCCTTATAAATGACCCTGTTTTAGTGAACCAAAGGGCAAATTTCAACTTTTTTTCGATAATTATTGATCTAGAGAGTCCAGAGAATTGTCCTAGACTGGTTTGGTTCCGATCGTGCGAGAAACCAGGGACTAGTTCGCAAAAGTAGGTTTTTAACATATTTGTGAATATTTAATGAACGATTTTATTGACAGATATGGTTCTAGAGGCAAAGTTGTTCAGCATTAGGAGATCTATCGACTGATATGCATATTATAGGGATTTGTGCAAACACCACGTGATTACAGAGCCGTAAAACTCGTTAGCGCCAACTAGTGGCCGATTTCTTTCAAAACTCTTACAGACCTCTTTGGCCATGAGTCGAACATGCCCATCGAGTTTCGTTCTGATCAGCCTCCGTTAACCTTGTCTCATAGGTGCTCAAACTTCATTGGTCGATGGCGGCCATGTTTTTTGAGATACGCCAATATCCTTTTACACATTCATGGCACCTTGGACCAAGACGCTGCATACCAATTTTCAAGTCAATCGGACTAACGGTCAGGTGGTCATAGCTCTTTTTATGTTTTTTTAATGTTATAGCGCCACCATGTGGCCAATCGACGAAATTTTTTTACTGTGACCTCAGAATGAACTCATTCACACGTGTACCGAGTTTGGTGGAGATATCTCTTATACTTCTTGAGTTATAGCCATTTTAGTAAAATAGGCTCCGCCCACAAAGTTCCTTTTGCGCCCCCTAGCGACCCTGAATCAAAATATCAACTTTTTTTCGATAATTATTGATATTCAGACTCCAGAGAACAATTCTGCACTGGTTTGGTTCCGATCGGGTGAAAAACCAGGGACTAGTTCGCAAAAGTAGGTTTTGGACAAAATCCAAGATGGCGGAAGATTTTTCCAGGCGCAAATAAAATCGGAGATATACGTTTTGTCCGTCTTGAGCCAAGGATTACAGGGATATAAAACACTTGATTCTAGGATAAATGGTCTAGGAGTTATTCACGATTTCCTACTTTTGCTTGCTATAGCGCCACCTATGGGCCAATTGGGCTCATACTTTGATAACCTCTCCTCGATTTTTGTACTACCATCTGGCAAAGTTTCAGAGCTCTAGCACTTACGGTTTGGGCTGCACGATGCGTTTTAGCGGAGAAGAAAAATAATAAAAATCGGTACAATTACAATAGGTTTTCAGCACTTCGTGCTTGAACACCTAATTAAAGCTGCAAGCAGCATTTATCGGGGTTCAAGCAGTTAAGGCCTTTAAGGACATAAGCATTTAAGACATTAAGTTTTATTTAGGAAGCTTTTAACCACTGACATAATAGATGGAAAAGACCATTTACAGGCAATTTACCAAAGCATTTTAACAGTTATAGCGCCACCTATTGTCCGATCTCTATACAATTTGGCATGCCTGTTAATGATGTTATCTCACATATGCTCACCAATTTTTGTGAAGTTCAGAGTTTTCATTTAGGATTTATAGGCTTTTGAGTGTATTTAGCCACACCCCTTTTCTAAATGACCCATTTATAGCCATACGAAAAAATCAAAAGTTCAACTTTTTTTTAATAATTATTAATCTAGAGAGTCCAGAGAATTTTCCTAGACTGGTTTGGTTCCGATCGTGTGAAAAACCTAGGACTAGTTCGTAAAAGTAGGTTTTTCACATTTTCGTTAATAACTCATGAACAATTTGATTGACAGCAATGGTTCTAGAGGCAAAGTTGTTTAGCATGAGGAGATCTATTGACTGATATGCATTTTGTGGGGATGGACACAACACCACGTGGTTACAGAGCCATAAAACTCGTTAGCACCAACTAGTGGCCGATTTCTTTCATAATTCTTACAGACCTCTAGGATCACGAGTCGAACATGCCCATCGAGTTTCGTTCCGATCGGACTCCGTTAACCTTGTTTAATAGGTGCTCAAATTTCATTGGCCGATGGCGGCCATGTTTTTTGAGATACGCCAATATCCTTTTACACATACATGGCACCTAGGACCAAGACACTGCATACCAAATTTCAAGTCAATCAGACTAACGGTCTCGTGGTCACAGCCATTTTTATGTTTTTTCCATGGTATAGCGCCACCTAGTGTTCAATCGTCGCGATTTTTTTACTCTGACCTCAGATTGTCCTCTTTGACATGTGTACCAAGTTTGGTGAACCTATCTCATTTACTTCTCGAGTTATAGCCCATTTAGAAAATCAGGCTCCTCCCACAATGTTCATTTTGCGCCCCCTAGCAACCGGAAATCAAAAATTCAACTTTTTTTCGATAATTATTGATATTCAGACTCCAGAGAACATTTCTGCACTGGTTTGGTTCCGATCCGGCAAAAATCCAGGGACTAGTTCGCAAAAGTAGGTTTTGGACAAAATTCAAAATGGCGGAAAATCTATCATGACGGAAATAAAATCGGAGATATACATTTTTTTCTACAGATGTCCAGCGTTCCAATGATATAAGACACTTGACTCTACGACATATGGTCTAGGAGTTATGAGCAGTTTCGCGCAATTGATTGCTATAGCGCCACCTATGGGCCAATTGGGCTCATCATTTGATAACCTCTCCTCGATTTTTGTACTACCATCTGACAAAGTTTCAGAGCTCCAGCACTTACGGTTTGGGCTGCACGATGCGTTTTAGGGCGGAATAATAATAATAATAAAAATCCTTACAAATACAATAGGGTTTCAGCACTTCGTGCTTGAACCCCTAATAATAATAATAAAAATCAGCACAAATACAATAGGTTTTCAGCACTTCGTGCTTGAACACCTAATTAAAGCTGCTAGCAGCATTTAGCGGTGTTCAAGCTGTTAAGGCCTTTAAGATTTTTAAGCACACAAGCATCAAAAGACATTTAGTTTTATGTAGCAAGCATTTAACCACTGACATCATAGATGGAATAGACCATGTTTTAGCATGATTTACTATGATATACCACATTTAGTGTGATTTTTCATGATTTATCATGTTCCAGTATGATTTACCATGAATCTAGCATGATTTACCATAGTTTACCATGATATACCACATTCTAGAATGTTTTACCAGGATTCTAGCATTATTTACCTTATTTACTATGATTTACCATGTTTCTAGCTTTATTTACAATGATTTACCACGTGGCTAGCCATTATGTGAAGCATCAGAACAAATGAAGTGATAAACTAAGACAAAATATGATTGTGTTATAATAGTAATAGTTATATAAGTGATTTTTAAGAGTCTAAAGATATGAATGCACATGTGAAAAGACTGTTAATAAGTAGAATGGCCAGCAGAGGGCAGCAGAAGACCACTTATTGGCTCACTTTCATTTTAAACTATGTGGTTTCACCAGTATTCACTAAAGCAAACCAGTTTTTCCATGTTAACTCCATTATGCATGCTTACACACACACACACACAACACACACACACACACACACACACACACACACACACACACACCACACACACACACACACACACACACACACACACACACACACACACACACACATTGTACAGGCAATTTACCATAGGATATATTGTTTTAAAGCTTTTTAACAGTTATAGCGCCACCTATGGTCCGATCTCCATGAAACTGTGCATGCTTCTTCGCCATGTTATGACACATATGCTCACCAATTTTTGTGAAGTTCTGAGTTTTTATTTATGATTTATTGGCTTTTGAGTGTATTTTGACACGCCCATTTTCTAAATGACCCTGTTGTAGCAAACCAAAGGGCAAAGTTCAACTTTTTTTTGATAATTATTGACCTAGAGAGTCCAGAGAATTGTACTGCACTGATTTTGAGCAATATGATATAAAGATTATATGATCATAGATGGAACACACCATTTAAAGCCAATACAGGCAATTTACCATAGGAAATACATGGTTTTAAAGCTTTTCAACAATTATAGCGCCACCTATTGTCCGATCTCCATGAAACTTTGCATGCTTCTTCACCATGGTATGACACATATGCTCATCAATTTTTGTCAAGTTTTGAGTTTCCTTGAAGGATTTATAGGCTTTTGAGTGTATTTTTACACACCCATTTTCTAAACGACCCTATTATAGCCATGTGAAAAATGCAAAAGATCAACTTTTTTTTGATAATTATTTATCTATAGAGTCCAGAGAATTGTCCTAGACTGGTCTGGTTTTGATCGGGCAAAAAACCAGGGACTAGTTCGCAAAAGTAGGTTTTAAACATATTCTTGAATATTTAATGAACAATTCGATTGACAGCAATGGTTCTAGAGGCAAAGTTATTCACCATGAGGAGATCTATCAAATGATATGCATTTTGTGTGGATGTGTGCAACACCACGTGATTACAGAGCCATAAAACTCGTTAGCGCCAACTAGTGGCCGATTTCTTTCAAAACTCTTACAGACCTCTGGGGCCATGAGTCGAACATGGCCATCGAGTTTCGTTCCGATCGGCCTCCGTTAACCTTGTTTAATAGGTGCTCAAACTTTAATGGCCGATGGCGGCCATGTTTTTTGAGATACCCCAATATCCTTTTACACATACATGGCACCTTGGACTAAGACACTGCATACCAAATTTCAAGTCAATCGGACTAACGGTCAGGTGGCCACACCCACTTTTATATTTTTTTAATGTTATAGCGCCACCTAGTGTTTGATCGTCGCGATTTTTTTACTGTGACCCCAGATCGAACTCCTGGATATGTGTACCAAGTTTGGTGAACCTACCTCATTTACTTCTGGAGTTATAGCCATTTTAGTAAAATAGGCTCCTCCCACAATGTTTGTTTTACTCCCCCTAGCGACCGTAAATCGAAATTTCAACTTTTTTTCGATAATTATTGATATTCAGACTCCAGAGAACATTTCTGCACTGGTTTGGTTCCGATCGGGCAAAAAACCAGGGACTAGTTCGCAAAAGTAGGTTTTGGACTTAATTGGCCAATTTTTTTGCTCCAAATCGAAATCCGAGATATACATCTTGTCCGTCTTGAGCCAGGGATCACAGTGGTGTAAAAAGCTTGATTCTAAGTCAAACGGCCTAGGAGTTATGGGCAATTTAGTACTTTTGGTTGCTGTAGCGCCACCTATGGGCCAAACGGGGTCATACTCTGATAGGTTGTCCCCATATTGGATGCCTACCATCTGGCCGAGTTTCAAGTCTCTAGGCCTTACGGTTTGGGCTGCACAATGCGTTTTAGGGTTTTTTTTTTTTTTTCTAAATAGCAATTACAATAGGTTTTCAGCACTTCGTGCTTGAACACCTAATAATAATGCGACCTTTTTGACGATTTTAGCGCCACCTTTTGTCCAATCTCCATGAAACTTTGCATGCTTCTTCAGCATGTTATGACACATATGCTCATCAATTTTGGTGAAGTTCTGACTTTTTTTGTAGGATTTATAGGCTTTTGACCATATTTGGTCAGGGACCATTTCCTAAATGACCATGTTACAGCCAACCAAAGGACTAATTTCAACTTTTTTTCGATAATTATTGATAGTCAGACTCCAGAGAACATTTCTGCACTGGTCTGGTTCCGATTGGGCAAAAAACCAGGGACTAGTTCGCAAAAGTAGGTTTTGGACTTAATTGGCCAATTTTTTTGCTCCAAATCGAAATCCGAGATATACATCTTGTCCGTCTTGAGCCAGGGATCACAGTGGTGTAAAAAGCTTGATTCTAAGTCAAACGGCCTAGGAGTTATGGGCAATTTAGTACTTTTGGTTGCTGTAGCGCCACCTATGGGCCAAACGGGGTCATACTCTGATAGGTTGTCCCCATATTGGATGCCTACCATCTGGCCGAGTTTCAAGTCTCTAGGCCTTACGGTTTGGGCTGCACAATGCGTTTTAGGGTTTTTTTTTTTTTCTAAATAGCAATTACAATAGGTTTTCAGCACTTCGTGCTTGAACACCTAATAATAATGCGACCTTTTTGACGATTTTAGCGCCACCTTTTGTCCAATCTCCATGAAACTTTGCATGCTTCTTCAGCATGTTATGACACATATGCTCATCAATTTTGGTGAAGTTTGACTTTTTTGTAGGATTTATAGGCTTTTGACCATATTTGGTCAGGGACCATTTCCTAAATGACCATGTTACAGCCAACCAAAGGACTAATTTCAACTTTTTTTCGATAATTATTGATAGTCAGACTCCAGAGAACATTTCTGCACTGGTCTGGTTTTTAGCGCCACCTTTTGTCCAATCTCCATGAAACTTTGCATGCTTCTTCAGCATGTTATGACACATATGCTCATCAATTTGGTGAAGTTCTGACTTTTTTTGTAGGATTTATAGGCTTTTGACCGTATTTGGTCAGGGACCATTTCCTAAATGACCATGTTACAGCCAACCAAAGGACTAATTTCAACTTTTTTTCGATAATTATTGATAGTCAGACTCCAGAGAACATTTCTGCACTGGTCTGGTTTTTAGCGCCACCTTTTGTCCAATCTCCATGAAACTTTGCATGCTTCTTCAGCATGTTATGACACATATGCTCATCAATTTTGGTGAAGTTCTGACTTTTTTTGTAGGATTTATAGGCTTTTGACCGTATTTGGTCACGGACCATTTCCTAAATGACCATGTTATGGCCAAGCAAATGCAGAATTTCAACTTTTTTTCGATAATTATTGATATTCAGACTCCAGAGAACATTTCTGCACTGGTCTGGTTCCGATTGGGCAAAAAACCAGGGACTAGTTCGCAAAAGTAGGTTTTGGACTTAATTGGCCATAACAAATTTTTTTTTGCTCCAAATCGAAATCCGAGATATACATCTTGTCCGTCTTGAGCCAGGGATCACAGTGGTGTAAAAAGCTTGATTCTAAGTCAAACGGTCTAGGAGTTATGGGCAATTTAGTACTTTTGGTTGCTGTAGCGCCACCTATAGGCCAAACGGGGTCATACTCTGATAGGTTGTCCCCATATTGGATGCCTACCATCTGGCCGAGTTTCAAGTCTCTAGGCCTTACGGTTTGGGCTGCACAATGCGTTTTAGGTTTTTTTTTTTTTTTCTAAATAGCAATTACGTCTCAGGTTACTATTGTAACCATAGTTCCCTGAGAAACAGGGAACGAGACGATGCGTCAAACGACACGGTGGGAACGCCTCTTGCGTGATTGCGTCTGAAGCATCTATGCCAACTAGTCCAATGGAATGAGAGAATGAGCGTCACGGGCGGGTGACGTCATGAACCAGGAAAGGATAAGAGCACTTCCGCTGCTCGCCGGCATTTAGCTTCGACAGTGCCGAAGCAAGCCGATCGCAGGGACGCAGGAAGTATGGCAGGGGGACGCATCGTCTCGTTCCCTGTTTCTCAGGGAACTATGGTTACAATAGTAACCTGAGACGTTCCCTTTATCGAAAAAGGGAACTTCGAGATGCGTCAAACGACACGGTGGGAACGAGAATACCCAACCCGCCATAATTACAAGTAACTGAGTGTCAGTCTTTCTTTCTTGTTGATCTAAGCACTCAGCACCTGAGAACCTGGGGCAGCATCCAGGTCCAGACTGTAAAATCTCACGAATGTGAGCGGAGAGGACCAGCCCGCCGCATCACAAACATCTTGAAGAGATACCCCCTGCAATATGGCTTTAGAAGCCGCCATACTCCTGGTCGAGTGGGCTCGGACCACCAAAGGACAAGGCTGGCCCGAGTACTCGTATGCTAGTGAAATAGCCTCGACTATCCACTTACTGACTGTCTGTTTTGAAGCAGGAAGACCTTTTTTAGGTGATCCAAAGCAAATCAGTAATTGGTCGGATTTTCTGAATGAGGAAGTCCGATGTACATATGTGTCCAATGCTCGCACTGGACACAACAGGTGCAGTCTTTCCTGGTCCGCAGTTGCAAATGGAGGAGGACAGAAAGCCTGCAGCACAATAGGCCTCGGAGTCAAGGTTGGAACCTTAGGGACGTATCCCTGTTTTGGGTATAGGAACGCCTTGACCATCCCCGGTGCAAATTCAAGGCAGGTGGGGGAGACCGAAAGAGCCTGAAGGTCGCCAACTCTCTTTAGGGACGAAATAGCTAGCAGAAAGATAGTCTTGAGAGTCAGGAACTTTTCTGAGACCGAATCTAAGGGCTCGAATGGGGCCCTAGACAGGCCTTCTAGAACTATAGTCAAGTCCCAAGCTGGCACCTTAGTGCGGATTGCAGGCCTCAGCCTCAGGGTGCCACGAAGGAAACGTGTAATCAGGGGGTCTCGACCCAAAGATATACCTCCCACCATAGTATGGTAAGCCGCAATGGCTGCCACGTAAACTTTTAGTGTGGAAGGACAAAGACCTGACACAAAGCGCTCCTGCAGGAACTCGAGTACTGTGTTGACAGAACAGTTAACTGGATCCCACTGGTGTCGGTGACACCATAAGGAGAAAACTCTCCATTTAAGCGCATACAGTTTCCTCGTAGCTGGAGCTCTGGAACTTAAGATGGTCTCAGCAGCCTCAGCTGAAAGACCACTATCTATAAGTTGGGCCCCCTCAGAGGCCAAACCCAAAGATTCCATATCTCTGGCCGAGGGTGAAATATTGTGCCCCCGGCCTGAGACAGAAGGTCCCTCCTCAAAGGGATCTCCAATGGAGGCCCGTCTAGAAGAAGGATCAGGTCCGCAAACCAGATCCGACTTGGCCAGCGTGGTGCTACTAGCAGTAGGCTTATTCCATACCGACGGACCCTCTCCAGAACTCCTGGGAGCAGAGCAACAGGGGGAAAGGCGTACAGACGTAGCCTCGGCCACGTCTGCACCATGGCATCCAGCCCCAGGGGGGCTGGGTGCGTCAGAGAATACCAGAGCGGACAGTGCGTCGTGTTCTGAGACGCGAACAGATCCACCTCTGCCTGACCATATGCCTCCCAGATTTTCTCCACCGCCTCGGGGTGGAGTCTCCAATCCCCTGGCCTCAGCTCCTGCCTCGACAGGATGTCTGCTCCTATATTCTGGTCCCCAGGAATATACACTGCCCTCAGGGAGAGTACCTTCCCGAGAGACCACAGAAGGATCTGGTGCGCCAGTTTGCAAAGCGGACGCGAGCGCAGACCCCCCTGGCGGTTCAGATAAGAGACCACAGATGTGTTGTCTGTTCGAACGAGCACATGATGGCCTCTTAGGTCCGGAAGGAAATGTCTCAACGCATTGAAGACAGCCATCATCTCCAGGCAATTTATGTGCCAAGAAAGATGATGGCTTTTCCACAGACCCTGAACCGAGCGGCCTTCCATTACCGCTCCCCAGCCGGTGAGAGAAGCATCTGTCGAGATCACTACTCGATGGCAAAGAGCTCCCAACACCGGACCCTGGGTTAAGAACCAGTGTTTTTTCCATATCTCTAAGGCACGAAGGCATCGCCGCGAAACCTTGATCATACGAAACGGGTTTCCCCTCGGGGAGAACCCTCTGGTTCTGAGCCACCACTGTAAAGGCCTCATGTACAGCAGGCCAAAAGGTATCACGTTGGACGCTGCTGCCAGTAGACCCAACAGTCTCTCGAACTGTTTTACAGTGCGTGACTGACCTAGCTTTAGCTCTTTGATGGCTGACAGGATAGCAGCTACACGTACGGGCGACAGGCTGGCCCTCATCGTCACTGAATCCCATACCACACCAAGGAAAGTGGTTCTCTGTACTGGAGAAAGTACACTCTTCTTGGCATTGAGCCTCAACCCCAACATTCGTATATGAGCGAGAACGACACCTCGGTGTCGAACCGCCAACTGTTCTGATTCCGCTAGAATCAGCCAGTCGTCGATATAATTCAAAATGCGTATGCCCTGAAGCCTGAGAGGGGCTAAAGCTGCATCCATGCATTTCGTGAATGTGCGGGGTGACAGAGCTAGGCCGAAAGGAAGAACCCGATACTGGTATTCTTTGCCCCCGAAAGAAAACCTTAGGAACTTCCTGTGCTGAGGGAGGATGGAGATATGGAAGTATGCATCCTTTAGATCTATCGTGACGAACCAGTCCTCGGATCTGATTTGGGTCACGATCTGTTTGATGGTCAACATCTTGAACTTGAGTTTCTGAACTGACCGATTCAACAGGCGAAGATCTAAAATGGGACGCAACCCCCCATCCTTCTTTGGAACAATGAAATAACGGCTGTAAAAACCCGATTCTCTGTCGGGAGAGTACACCTGTTCTATAGCTTCTTTTGCTAACAGGGCCTTTACTTCCTGTTCCAATACCAGAGCCTGCTCGGGACGCACCACTGTGGGCAGCACCCCGCTGTAACGAGGAGGACGAGAACCGAACTGGATTCTGTATCCTATCTCTATAATCTGCAGGACCCAAGGAGAAATATTCGGCAGAAGTTTCCACGCTGCCAGAAAATTTACTAAGGGAACCAGCCTCTCGAGGCTGGTCTCTGGTGTTACTGAGAGAGCCAAATCTGGAGCCTGAAACATAATGGCAGGAACTACCTGACCTGACTGCTCTAAAGCCCCCCTCAGAGGGCGCGAAACCGATGCTGTGCCGCAACACAGCATCATTGACTCGCTGGAGACCACTGCGCCCTGAAGCACCGGAGGTGGCAGGGTTGGCAGGAGGGCCTCGTGAGGACCCCGAAGTGGAACGGGCACCGTGTGATGAGGTGAACACCACTCCACTTCGGTCGGGGCTGTCCCCACAGGCCTGGTGCCTAAGCATCAGGACCTTTTTTTTTTTTGAGCCGAAGCCTTCTTCGCCTGAAGAACGGTCCTCAGATCCGGCTTAGGCTTAGTCGACTTCGGTTGAGAGGGTTGCGTCTGTCTCCAATATCTACGTGGAGGTGCACGAGACGCAACACTCTCTTTTTGTTGCACACGATATGATGAGCTATGCGGCTGGGGCTGCTCACGCCCAGCATCCCCAGGGGGCTGGACACGGCGAGGGATAAACTTTTTAAATACATCAGACTGTTTTTTAGTCTCCTGGAACCTTTCCACTGCAGCGTGGACTGCGTCACCGAAGAGACCAGAGGGTTCAAGAGGAGCGTCTAATAAAAAAGTTCGATCTTTATCTTTAATCTCAGAAAGATTCAACCATAAGTGCCTCTCAGTGGCTACCAAAGCTGCCATAGACCGCCCAATAGCTCTAGCGGTCTCTTTAGTAGCCCTAAGAGAAAGATCGGTAGCCCTACGAAGTTCTCGAACATCGTCATGACTAACACCCTCACTGTTATCCAAATCCCCCAGCAGGTCAGCCTGATAAGCCTGGAGCAGCGCCATAGTGTGTAAGCACGCTCCAGCTTGACCTGCCGCCGCATAAGCTTTGCCCACTAAACTAGATGTAGTTTTTAGCGGTCTAGTGGGCAAAACTGGGGCTCTCATAGTCGATGCTGGACCAGGCGCGAGATAACTCGCTAAATTTTGCTCAGCCTGGGGCATCGATTCATAACCATATTCTTTTAGCCCTCTAATTCTTGAATAAGTGGTGGTTTGAGGGCTAAAAACACGAGATGAATATGGTTTATTCCAAGATCTAGATATCTCACTATGTAAATCAGGGAAAAATGGGAGCCCTCGTGGTGGACATAATGTGGCTGAAGAGAGAAATCGCTCATCTAACTTGCTTTTAGGGCGAGTGTTTTTATTCTCAGATGGCCATTCAATATTTAACTTCTCTACAGCTCGTGACATGACATCCACCAGCTCATCATACGCCGGGGAAATAAATTGTGTGTCTCTTTCCCCCGTGTGTGCATTCTCACTTTCAACACTCATAACATCAACTTCCTCAGAAGAAGAACAATGCAGAAAGGGAGAGCTCTCTTCCCGGGCGGGAGAAACCGCAGAGCGTGCTTCCGACACCGGGAGAGGAGAGCTAGATCTCCCAGGAAGGGAAGGAGAAAAGGTCCGCGGACCCGTCTCGAACCCCTCTGCGAGATCTAACTGCGATCCCCAAGAATGCATTCTCCGCGTTGCCTCGGCAGACGCGGGTCCTGATCCTTGTGGATCGCGAGCCTGCCCACTCTGTTTATCAAAAAGTGACAGGCGGGATCTGAGCATGCGAAGCGGTAGCTTCTCACAATGCTGGCACTCAGCCCCCTCGAAGGCTGAGGCTGCATGCTCAAATCCCAAACAAATCACACAAAGCTCGTGTGTGTCCCCACCCGTTAAATAACGCGGGCAGGGAGGAACACACTGCTTGTAAACTTGTTTCGCCATCACGTTTCCAACAATATTGTAACAGACAACAATAAATAGACAGAGACAGTTTGACACAGATCGCTTGCTGAGGCACAGAAGCTAAATGCCGGCGAGCAGCGGAAGTGCTCTTATCCTTTCCTGGTTCATGACGTCACCCGCCCGTGACGCTCATTCTCTCATTCCATTGGACTAGTTGGCATAGATGCTTCAGACGCAATCACGCAAGAGGCGTTCCCACCGTGTCGTTTGACGCATCTCGAAGTTCCCTTTTTCGATAAAGGGAACAATAGGTTTTCAGCACTTCGTGCTTGAACACCTAATAATAATGCGACCTTTTTGACGATTTTAGCGCCACCTTTTGTCCAATCTCCATGAAACTTTGCATGCTTCTTCAGCATGTTATGACACATATGCTCATCAATTTTGGTGAAGTTCTGACTTTTTTTGTAGGATTTATAGGCTTTTGACCGTATTTGGTCACGGACCATTTCCTAAATGACCATGTTATGGCCAAGCAAATGCAGAATTTCAACTTTTTTTCGATAATTATTGATATTCAGACTCCAGAGAACATTTCTGCACTGGTCTGGTTCCGATTGGGCAAAAAACCAGGGACTAGTTCGCAAAAGTAGGTTTTGGACTTAATTGGCCATAACAATTTTTTTTTTGCTCCAAATCGAAATCCGAGATATACATCTTGTCCGTCTTGAGCCAGGGATCACAGTGGTGTAAAAAGCTTGATTCTAAGTCAAACGGTCTAGGAGTTATGGGCAATTTAGTACTTTTGGTTGCTGTAGCGCCACCTATAGGCCAAACGGGGTCATACTCTGATAGGTTGTCCCCATATTGGATGCCTACCATCTGGCCGAGTTTCAAGTCTCTAGGCCTTACGGTTTGGGCTGCACAATGCGTTTTAGGTTTTTTTTTTTTTTTCTAAATAGCAATTACAATAGGTTTTCAGCACTTCGTGCTTGAACACCTAATAATAATGCGACCTTTTTGACGATTTTAGCGCCACCTTTTGTCCAATCTCCATGAAACTTTGCATGCTTCTTCAGCATGTTATGACACATATGCTCATCAATTTTGGTGAAGTTCTGACTTTTTTTGTAGGATTTATAGGCTTTTGACCGTATTTGGTCACGGACCATTTCCTAAATGACCATGTTATGGCCAAGCAAATGCAGAATTTCAACTTTTTTTCGATAATTATTGATATTCAGACTCCAGAGAACATTTCTGCACTGGTCTGGTTCCGATTGGGCAAAAAACCAGGGACTAGTTCGCAAAAGTAGGTTTTGGACTTAATTGGCCATAACAATTTTTTTTTTGCTCCAAATCGAAATCCGAGATATACATCTTGTCCGTCTTGAGCCAGGGATCACAGTGGTGTAAAAAGCTTGATTCTAAGTCAAACGGTCTAGGAGTTATGGGCAATTTAGTACTTTTGGTTGCTGTAGCGCCACCTATAGGCCAAACGGGGTCATACTCTGATAGGTTGTCCCCATATTGGATGCCTACCATCTGGCCGAGTTTCAAGTCTCTAGGCCTTACGGTTTGGGCTGCACAATGCGTTTTAGGTTTTTTTTTTTTTTTCTAAATAGCAATTACAATAGGTTTTCAGCACTTCGTGCTTGAACACCTAATAATAATGCGACCTTTTTGACGATTTTAGCGCCACCTTTTGTCCAATCTCCATGAAACTTTGCATGCTTCTTCAGCATGTTATGACACATATGCTCATCAATTTTGGTGAAGTTCTGACTTTTTTTGTAGGATTTATAGGCTTTTGACCGTATTTGGTCACGGACCATTTCCTAAATGACCATGTTATGGCCAAGCAAATGCAGAATTTCAACTTTTTTTCGATAATTATTGATATTCAGACTCCAGAGAACATTTCTGCACTGGTCTGGTTCCGATTGGGCAAAAAACCAGGGACTAGTTCGCAAAAGTAGGTTTTGGACTTAATTGGCCATAACAAATTTTGTTTTGCTCCAAATCGAAATCCGAGATATACATCTTGTCCGTCTTGAGCCAGGGATCACAGTGGTGTAAAAAGCTTGATTCTAAGTCAAACGGTCTAGGAGTTATGGGCAATTTAGTACTTTTGGTTGCTGTAGCGCCACCTATAGGCCAAACGGGGTCATACTCTGATAGGTTGTCCCCATATTGGATGCCTACCATCTGGCCGAGTTTCAAGTCTCTAGGCCTTACGGTTTGGGCTGCACAATGCGTTTTAGGTTTTTTTTTTTTTTTCTAAATAGCAATTACAATAGGTTTTCAGCACTTCGTGCTTGAACACCTAATAATAATGCGACCTTTTTGACGATTTTAGCGCCACCTTTTGTCCAATCTCCATGAAACTTTGCATGCTTCTTCAGCATGTTATGTCACATATGCTCATCAATTTTGGTGAAGTTCTGACTTTTTTTGTAGGATTTATAGGCTTTTGACCGTATTTGGTCACGGACCATTTCCTAAATGACCATGTTATGGCCAAGCAAATGCAGAATTTCAACTTTTTTTCGATAATTATTGATATTCAGACTCCAGAGAACATTTCTGCACTGGTCTGGTTCCGATTGGGCAAAAAACCAGGGACTAGTTCGCAAAAGTAGGTTTTGGACTTAATTGGCCATAACAAATTTTTTTTTGCTCCAAATCGAAATCCGAGATATACATCTTGTCCGTCTTGAGCCAGGGATCACAGTGGTGTAAAAAGCTTGATTCTAAGTCAAACGGTCTAGGAGTTATGGGCAATTTAGTACTTTTGGTTGCTGTAGCGCCACCTATAGGCCAAACGGGGTCATACTCTGATAGGTTGTCCCCATATTGGATGCCTACCATCTGGCCGAGTTTCAAGTCTCTAGGCCTTACGGTTTGGGCTGCACAATGCGTTTTAGGTTTTTTTTTTTTTTCTAAATAGCAATTACAATAGGTTTTCAGCACTTCGTGCTTGAACACCTAATAATAATGCGACCTTTTTGACGATTTTAGCGCCACCTTTTGTCCAATCTCCATTAAACTTTGCATGCTTCTTCAGCATGGTATGACACATATGCTCATCAATTTTGGTGAAGTTCTGACTTTTTTTGTAGGATTTATAGGCTTTTGACCGTATTTGGTCACGGACCATTTCCTAAATGACCATGTTATGGCCAAGCAAATGCAGAATTTCAACTTTTTTTCGATAATTATTGATATTCAGACTCCAGAGAACAATTCTGCACTGGTTTGGTTCCGATCGGGTGAAAAACCAGGGACTAGTTCGCAAAAGTAGGTTTTGAACAAAATCCAAGATGGCGGAAGATTTTTCCAGACGCAAATAAAATCGGAGATATACGTTTTGTCCGTCTTGAGCCAGGGATTACAGGGATATAAGACACTTGATTCTAGGATAAATGGTCTAGGAGTTATTCACGATTTACTACTTTTGCTTGCTATAGCGCCACCTATGGGCCAATTGGGCTCATACTTTGATAACCTCTCCTCGATTTTTGTACTACCATCTGGCAAAGTTTCAGAGCTCTAGCACTTACGGTTTGGGCTGCACGATGCGTTTTACGGGAGAATAATAATAATAATTAAAGCTGCTAGCAGCATTTAGCGGTGTTCAAGCAATTAAGGCAGTTAAGGCCTTTAAGCTCAAAAGCATCAAAAGACATTACGTTTTATGTAGCAAGCATTTAACCACTGACATCATAGATAGAATAGACCATTTTTAGCATGATTTACCATGATATACCAAATTTAGTGTGCTATTTCATGATTTACCATGTTCCATTATGATTTACCATGAATCTAGCATGATTTACCATAGTTTACCATGATATACCAAGTTCTAGGATGATTCACCATGATTCGCCCTGTTCTAGCATGGTTTACCACAATTGAACACATTCTAGTATGATTTCATATGATTCTAGCATTCATTAAAGAGATATAGGCTTTCAGGGACACATATGGCTACATATTGAAGTGACCCTAATGTAGCCATCCAAATGAATAAGTTATACCTTTTCTGATAATCATTGATCTAGAGAGTCCAGATAATTGTACTGCACTGATTTTGAGCATTATGATATAAAGATTATATGATCATAGATGGAAAACACCATTTACAGGCAATACAGGCAATTTACCATAGGAAATACATGGTTTTAAAGGTGCATTGCGCAACATTTCATGTTAAAAATACCCGTTTTTTAACCCATACATGCGTAAACAATTGCCTGATGGGCTGAATGAGCCCTTCTCTGATCACTGAGATTGCCTTTATAGTCCTGTACAGTAAAATAAATAAGAGGGATTCGGGCTCGAATCTGAGACTGGGCGTGACGTCATGCGCGTTCACGCTCACCAGGCATGTCTCGGAGGTTTGTTATTGTTAGCCGCCATTCTCCGTATCAGCGAAGACAACTCGAGCGACAAAACTTTAGTCAACTTTCCACAAAAGTAGAAGATGGATTCAAAGAGACCGGCTTGTAGTTCATTCCAAACCCCAACGCAAACTCCACGTAAGACAAAGAAAAGAAAACTTTTGTCTAGTTATTGACCAAAATGGCCAAATTGGAGTCAGGCGTCGGAATAAGACGAGACGAGAGTCAGCATCGGGAAGGCTTTCAACAAATGGATAGATCTCCGGTCTGCTCTAGGGCTCAAACGGGATCCTCAGTTGGCTGTTTTCTTGATAAAACGGTAAGATATACCCCAGTCTCTAATGTCTGATGCGGCAAATCTATGACAACAAATGACGATGCGTAAAATGTGTAATGCTTTAGCCTAAGCTAGATAAATGTACAATCAGAATTGATTTGACTAACGTTACCATTGTCAGTGAACAGGTTCATAAACTAGGAATTGTCTTCGGAAGAATAGTACAACATGAAACATAAAACATGTCCCATAAAAGATGCTAACTATGTTTTTGAGTATGGCCTACCGGTAGCCTTGTGTTCTTTGCTAACGTCCTCTGCCTGCGCTCTGCTCTTCTATCTTCTTCCATAATATTACTTTAGACTTTCCACCATAGTCTTTAAACGCCGCCGTTCGTACTCCGTTATTTAGGTCCCGGTAGGCAGAACGGGAACATTGCGATAGATTCCTCAATGCTGGTTTGTTGTTGTTGTATGTGGCGCCGCCGCCGCCGTGCTCGCGTCACTCCCTTACTCATCGGTTCTGGCCATTGGCGGCCAGTGCGACCGCAAACAGCAAAACCGAGTTTGGGGGAGAGTAGTTCTTAGAACTGTTTAGAAGTGGACAGTTCCTATAACTAAGTTCCTATAACTACTTGTTATGAAAGCGGATATAGTGCCATTTGATTGTTTATTACCTTGAGACATTTGAGTGTACTTTGTTGACCAACTGTGTATGGTATGATTATTATTTTAAGCTTTTACAAATGAATAACTTATATTGTTCATGAACGTGTTTCCATAATAATACAATCATAAGTGGATACAGTAAACGCATAAAACAGTTCAACATGGAGATAAATGGAAACAAAAACTGTTTTCTTCTACCCCCGTTTTCCCCTCACACATAAGTGTGTAATTTACTCAAATGCCTTTCCTTTCATATATGTAAAATGACTTGCAGATTTATAACTTTATAACCTCTGAAGACATTATGACTGTGAACAAAAGATTGGTGCGGCTGATGCTCCTTTGGTTATGAACAGCTCGTGCAAGCGTGCGTGTGCGTGTGCTCCATGAGCGTGCACATCTCTGGTTGCAGTTTCGCTTGTCGCCAGAGGGGGTGTAGTTCTGCAAAAACTCAGAGACCTGCGTTATGCACCTTTAAAGCTTTTTAACACACAATAATTATTTATTAATTTTCATTCATTCATTAATTTAGTCATTCTTTTTATTTATTTCTTTGATGTGTTTTATTGTTTAAAATGTCTGTGTAATGTCCTTTTATAATGAATTTGTATGGAGACTTGCATCATACAGTTGTCAGGTTTATAATGAAGTACTTACAACAAAAGGTGATGTAAGAAATTAAACAAACTCTTTGCAGCAGAAAGAGAAAAAATAAATAAACTTTGAGATATATTAGACTATATTTGCTGCTTCATTCTCATCATATTCCAACACTTCAAGTATTGATAAACAGGTAAGACTATTTTTATCTTTTAAATTAGTTATAACTGTTATTACATTGACATAATATGCCTAGAATAGTCTGTAATATTTGTTTCTGTTATAAGGATATTCTGTTAAATAAATAGTTGCTTTAAACACAATGTTTTAGAAGTACATAATTCACTTTGTAAAGTGTAAATAAAATAAAAAATCCTAATCAAATCCTCATTGTCTTTAGGTACATCAAATGTCTTATGCTGCTCTGATGACAAGATCATCTTCATTATAGGACAATATTCAACTCCAGAACCAGCTGAAGATTCTATTCAATGCAAATCAAGGAATCAGTTTGACTGCAGAAAAACCATGTCCAGATCATCACACCACCATCACCATTGTGGACTACATCTGTGTGGCTCAGTTCAGCATTCAGATCATCACACCACCATCACCATTGTGGACTACATCTGTGTGGCTCAGTTCAGCATTCAGATCACCACACCACCATCACCATTGTGGACTACATCTGTGTGGCTCAGTTCAGCATTCAGATCATCACACCACCATTGTGGACTACATCTGTGTGGCTCAGTTCAGCATTCAGATCATCACACCACCATTGTGGACTACATCTCTGTGGCTCAGTTCAGCATTCAGATCATCACACCACCATCACCATTGTGGACTACATCTGTGTGGCTCAGTTCAGCACATACTGAAATGCTGACCATTCTGAAATGCTTATCACAGTTGTATCTGACAGAGTTGTTGTGTTTGACAGAGGCCAGTGTTGTCTGTCATTGAGGGTATTTTAGTGGTGTTGTCCTGCATGGACCGAAGCCCTTACCACCCTATCATCCCTGAGGATTGGTCTATGAGCTGAACGCCCACTGAATTATTGTCTCTTACCATTTCATATGTCTTGTTTTCATATGCATTGTTTTGTTTTTTTTATTCTGTCATTAAAATTGATCTATGACTTTTAGTTTGATTCAATGTACCTTTTTTAAATGGCACATTTTTTATATTAACTCTAATGAATGTGCTTACACAAATTGTTGGATATATATTTGAAATAAATGATTATATATATTAATAATAAGTTATATATTTTCTGATAATTATTGATCTAGGGAGTCAAGAGAATTGTACTGTACTGGTTTTGAACATTGATTTTAACATTATATGCTCATAGATGGAAAACAAAATGTACAGCTAACCTTATTTATTATTATATTATTTATCATAAATATTATTTCCATCATAATAAATAGCTTTAAGCATTTGTTTGTTAGCCAATGCTGAAAACTGCTTTAAAAGATTAAAAATGTCTAATGCTATTGCTCCCTCTCGTGGACAACAGCGGTATTACAATACAGTTGAAATGAATGACAGGATTTTTTTTTTATTTTTTTTACTTATATCTCGGGAATGAGAAAGCGAAAAAATCTGAAACTCAGAACTTAGATAGTGTTAGAGGAGCTCTGTTGAACAAGACCATCGCAGTGTTCCTGAGTGATCGGGGACAGGAGTTATGTATGTTGAAATGCATATCTTTGTGCTCTTATAACTCGGGAATGCCCAGGCCAAATCGCACCATACTCGAATCGAAGCTAGATGAGGACGGGGCCTTTCCAACAAGCTCTCTCACAAGGATGTAGGTGCTCTAGATCGGGAGATACGGCCATTCAGAGTTGGGGGTCTCACGAATTAGAGATCCGCGGGTGGGGGGTTTCTCCCGAGCCCCGCGACGCCAGATTTGGATCAAGAGCCCGGAGAGGACCTCACCATCAAAATTTGAGCGCGCAGTGACTTTTCGTTTTCGAGTTATGAGTGAATTTGTACTGTAGGGGCGTGGCCTGAAGGTTTTAGTTTCGTTTTTAAGGCGTTAATGTTGATTTTAATGTGATACTAATAGTAAATTCTCAATAGCAATACTCCAATAGATGAATTTGGACAAAATGTGAGTGTAAATGTTAAAATTGTGATTTTTATAAAGTCTAAATAAGAATTATAGTATAATATTAGTTAGTAGCATGACAAAATGACTATTTTAAACAGCAGGGGGTAGTACAATACCACTTATTAGCTTAAGCCTTTATATTCACATCATTTTCACATATTTAACTGCTATAAAGGGTATATTTTGTCCGAATCTGTCTGAAAAATGTTGTGCTTATTTAGTTTTACATATTCAAACTTGTTTTTAAGAAGATATGAGCATTCATTGAAGAGATATAGGCTTTCAGGGACACTTGATCAATGCTACATATTGAAGTGTCACTATTATAGCCATCCAAATGAATAAGTTATATCTTTTCTGATAATTATTGATCTAGGGAGTCAAGAGAATTGTACTGTACTGGTTTTGAACATTGATTTTAACATTATATGCTCATAGATGGAAAACAAAATGTACAGCCAACCTTATTTATTATTATATTATTTATCATAAATTTTAGTTCCATCATAATAAATAGCTTTAAGCATTTGTTTGTTAGCCAATGCTGAAAACTGCTTTAAAAGATTAAAAATGTCTAATGCTGTTGCTCCCTCTCGTGGACAACAGCGGTATTACAATACAGTTGAAATGAATGACAGGATTCTTTTTTTTTTTTTTTTTTACTTATATCTCGGGAATGAGAAAGCGAAAAAATCTGAAACTCAGAACTTAGATAGTGTTAGAGGAGCTCTGTTGAACAAGACCATCGCGGTGTTCCTGAGTGATCGGGGACAGGAGTTATGTATGTTGAAATGCATATCTTTGTGGGCTTATAACTCGGGAATGCCCAGGCCAAATCGCACCATACTCGAATCGAAGCTAGATGAGGACGGGGCCTTTCCAACAAGCTCTCCCACAAGGATGTAGGTGCTCTAGATCGGGAGATAAAGCCATTTAGAGTTGGGGGTCTCACGAATTAGAGATCCGCGGGGGGTGGGGGTTCTCCCGAGCCCCGTGACGCTAGATTTGGATCAAGAGCCCGGAGAGGACCTCACCATCAAAATTTGAGCGCGCAGTGACTTTTCGTTTTCGAGTTATGAGTGAATTTGTACTGTAGGGGCGTGGCCTGAAGGATTTAGTTTCGTTTTAAGGCTTTAATGTTGATTTTAATGTGATACTAATAGTAAATTCTCAATAGCAATACTCCAATAGATGAATTTGGACAAAATGTGAGTGTAAATGTTACAATTGTGATTTTTATAAAGTCTAAATAAGAATTATAGTATAATATTAGTTAGTAGCATGACACAATGACTATTTTAAACAGCAGGGGTAGTACAATACCACTTATTAGCTTAAGCCTTTATATTCACATCATTTTCACATATTTAACTGCTATAAATGGTATATTTTGTCCGAATCTGTCTGAAAAATGTTGTGCTTATTTAGTTTTACATGTTCAAACTTGTTTTTAAGAAGATATGAGCATTCATTGAAGAGATATAGGCTTTCAGGGACACTTGATCAATGCTACATATTGAAGTGTCACTATTATAGCCATCCAAATAAATAAGTTATATCTTTTCTGATAATTATTGATCTAGGGAGTCAAGAGAATTGTACTGTACTGGTTTTGAACATTGATTTTAACATTATATGCTCATAGATGGAAAACAAAATGTACAGCCAACCTTATTTATTATTATATTATTTATCATAAATATTATTTCCAGCATAATAAATAGCTTTAAGCATTTGTTTGTTAGCCAATGCTGAAAACTGCTTTAAAAGATTAAAAATGTCTAATGCTGTTGCTCCCTCTCGTGGACATATCTTTTCTGGAAAACAAAATGTACAGCCAATACAGGCAATTTGCCATAGGAAACATATGGGTTTAAAGCTTTTTTACAGTTATAGCGCCACCTATTGTCCGATCTCCATGAAACTTTGCATGCTTCTTCATCATGGTATGACACATATGCACAGCAATTTTTGTGAAGTTCTGAGTTTTTATTTAAGATTTATAGGCTTTTGAGTGTATTTTGAAACGCCCATTTTCTAAATGACCCTGTTATAGTGAACCAAAGGGCAAATTTCTACTTTTTTTCGATAATTATTGATCTAGAGAGTCCATAGAATTGTCCTAGACTGGTCTGGTTCCGATCGGGTGAAAAACCAGGGACTAGTTCGCAAAAGTAGGTTTTTAACATATTCGTGAATATTTAATGAACGATTTGACTGACAGCAATGGTTCTAGAGGCAAAGTTGTTCAGCATGAAGAGATCTATCGACTGATATGCATTTTATGGGGATTTGTGCAACACCACGTGATTACAGAGCCGTAAAACTCGTTAGCGCCAACTAGTGGCCGATTTCTTTCAAAACTCTTACGGACCTCTTAGGCCATGAGTTGAACATGCCTATCGAGTTTCGTTCCGATCGGACTCCGTTAACCTTGTTTAATAGGTGCTTGAACTTCATTGGCTAATGGCGGCCATGTTTTTTTAGATACGCCAATATCCTTTTACACATACATGGCACCTTGAACCAAGACACTGCATACCAATTTTCAAGTCAATTGGACTAACGGACAGGTGGCCACACCCCCTTTAATGTTTTTTTAATGTTATAGCGCCACCTAGTGTTCGATAGTCGCGATTTTTTTACTGTGACCTCAGATTGAACTCATGCACATGTTTACCAAGTTTGGTGAGGATATCTCATTTACTTCTCGAGTTATAGCCATTTTAGTAAAATAGGCTCCTCCCACAATGTTTGTTTTACTGCCCCTAGCGACCGTAAATCGAAATTTCAACTTTTTTTCGATAATTATTGATATTCAGTCTCCAGAGAACATTTCTGCACTGGTTTGGTTCCGATCGGGCAAAAAACCAGGGACTAGTTCGCAAAAGTAGTTTTTCAACAAAATTCAAAATGGCGGAAAATCCAATATGGCGGAAATTAAATCGGAGATATACGTTTTTTAAGTCAGAAGTCCAGCTTTCCAATGATATAAGACACTTGAGTCTACGACTTACGGTTTAGGAGTTATGAGCAGTTTCGCGCAATTGGTTGCTATAGCGCCACCTATGGGCCAATCGGGCTCATAATTTGATAACCTCTCCTCGATTTTTGTACTACCATCTGACAAAGTTTCAAGTCTCTAGCATTTACGGTTTGGTCTGCACGATGCGTTTTACGGCAGAAGAATAATAATAATAATAATAATAATAATAATAATAAAATCAGCACAAATACAATAGGTTTTCAGCACTTCGTGCTTGAACACCTAATTAAAGCTGCAAGCAGCATTTATCGGGGTTCAAGCAGTTAAGGCCTTTAAGGACATAAGCATTTAAGACATTAACTTTTATTTAGGAAGCTTTTAATAACTGACATAATAGATGGAAAAGACCATTTACAGCCAATACAGGCAATTTACCATAGCATTTTAACAGTTATAGCGCCACCTATTGTCCGATCTCTATAAAATTTGGCATGCTTGTTAATGATGTTATCTCACATATGCTCACTAATTTTTGTGAAGTTCAGAGTTTTCCTTTAGGATTTATAGGCTTTTGAGTGTATTTAGCCACACCCCTTTTCTAAATGACCCATTTATAGCCATACGAAAAAATCAAAAGTTCAACTTTTTTTAAATAATTATTAATCTAGAGAGTCCAGAGAATTTTCCTAGACTGGTTTGGTTCCGATCGGATGAAAAACCTAGGACTAGTTCGTAAAAGTAGGTATTTCACATTTTTGTTAATAACTCATGAACAATTTGATTGACAGCAATGGTTCTAGAGGCAAAGTTGTTTAGCATGAGGAGATCTATTGACTGATATGCATTTTGTGGGGATGGACACAACACCACGTGATTACAGAGCCGTAAAACTCGTTAGCGCCAACTAGTGGCCGATTTCTTTCAAAATTCTTCCAGACCTCTAGGATCACGAGTCGAACATGCCCATCGAGTTTCGTTCCGATCGAACTCCGTTAACCTTGTTTAATAGGTGCTCAAACTTCATTGGCCGATGGCGGCCATGTTTTTTGAGATACGCCAATATCCTTTTACACATACATGGCACCTAGGACCAAGACACTGCATACCAAATTTCAAGTCAATCAGACTAACGGTCACGTGGTCACAGCCATTTGTTATGTTTTTTCCATGGTATAGCGCCACCTACAGTTCGATCGTTGCGGTTTTTTTACTGTGACCTCAGATTGTCCTCTTTGACATCTGTACCAAGTTTGGTGAACCTATCTCATTTACTTCTCGAGTTATAGCCAATTTAGAAAATGAGGCTCCTCCCACAACGTTCATTTTGCGCCCCCTAGCAACCGGAAATCAAAAATTCAACTTTTTTTCAATAATTATTGATAATCAGACTCCAGAGAACATTTCTGCACTGGTTTGGTTCCGATTCGGCAAAAAACCAGGGACTAGTTCGCAAAAGTAGGTTTTGGACAAAATTCAAAATGGCGGAAAATCCAATATGGCGGAAATAAAATCGGAGATATACGTTTTTTAAGTCAGGAGTCCAGCTTTCCAATGATATAAGACACTTGAGTCTATGACTTACGGTCTAGGAGTTATGAGCAGTTACGCGCAATTGATTGCTGTAGCGCCACCTATAGGCCAATCGGGGTCATACTCTCTGAACCTCTCCTCGATTTTTGTACTACCATCTGACAAAGTTTCAGAGCTCTAGCACTTACGGTTTGGGCTGCACGATGCGTTTTACGGCAGAAGAAAAATAATAATAAAAATCCTTACAAATACAATAGGGTTTCAGCACTTCGTGCTTGAACCCCTAAAAATCAGTACAATTACAATAGGGTTTCAGCACTTCGTGCTTGAACCCCTAATTAAAGCTGCTAGCAGCATTTATCGGTGTTCAAGCAATTAAGGCAGTTAAGGCAGTTAAGCTCAAAAGCATCAAAAGACATTAAGTTTGATGTAGCAAGCATTTAACCACTGACATCATAGATGGAATAGATCATTTTTAGCATGATTTACCATGATATACCACATTTCAGTGTGATTTTTCATGATTTACCATGTACCAGTATGATTTACTATGAAATTAGCATGATTTACCATAGTTTACCATGAAATACCAAGTTCTAGTGTGATTCACCATGATTGACCCTGTTCTAGCATGGTTTACCACAATTGAACACATTCTAGTATGATTTAATATGATTCTAGCATGATTTATCTTAGTTTACCTTGATTTACCATGTTATAGGATGATTTACCATGATATGCCACATTCTAGAATGATTTACCAGGATTCTAGCATGATTTACCTTATTTACTATGATTTACCATGTTTCTAGAGTTATTCACCATGATTTACAACTTAGTACCAATTATGTAAAGCATCAGAACAAATGAAGTGATAAACACTGACAAAATATGATTGTGTTATAATAGTAATTGTTATATAAGGGATTTTTAAGTGTCTAAGTATCTGAATGTAAAAGCTCATGTGAAAAGACTGTTAATAAATATAATGGCCAGCAGAGGGCAGCAGAAGACCACTTATTGGCTCACTTTCATTTTGATCTACTTGGTTTCACCAGTATTCTGGATTAAAGCAAACCAGTTTTTCACTGTTAACTCCATTATGCATGCACACACACACACAAACATTGTACAGGCAATTTAACATAGGAAATCCATGGTTTTTAAGCTTTTTAACAGTTATAGCGCCACCTATGGTCCAACCTCCATAAAACTGTGTATGCTTGTTAATGATGTTATGTCACATATTGTCACCAATTTTTGTGAAGTTCTGAGTTTTTATTTATGATTTATAGGCTTTTGAGTGTATTTTGACACGCCCATTTTCTAAATGACCCTATTATAGCAAACCAAAGGGCAAAATTCAACATTTTTTCGATAATTATTGATCTGGAGAGTCCATAGAATTGTACTGGACTGATTTTGAGCATTATCATTTAAAGATTATATGATCATGGATGGAACACACCATTTACAGCCAATACAGGCAATTTACCATAGGAAATACATGGTTTTAAAGCTTTTCAACAGTTATAGCGCCACCTATTGTCCGATCTCCATGAAACTTTGCATGCTTCTTCACCATGGTATGAGACATATGCACATCAATTTTTGTCAAGTTCTGAGTTTCCTTGTAGGATTTATAGGCTTTTGAGTGTGTTTTGACACGTCTAATTTCTAAACGCCCCTGTTATACCCATGCGCAAAATGCAAAAGTTCAACTTTTTTTTGATAATTATTGATCTAGAGAGTCCATAGAATTGTCCTAGACTGGTCTGGTTCCGATCGGGCGAAAAACCAGGGACTAGTTCGCAAAAGTAGGTTTTTAACATATTCGTGAATATTTAATGAACGATTTGATTGACAGCAATGGTTCAAGAGGCAAAGTTGTTCAGCATGAGGAGATCTATCGACTGATATGCATTTTATGGGGATGTGTGCAACACCACGTGATTACAGAGCCGTAAAACTCGTTAGCGCCAACTAGTGGCCGATTTCTTTCAAAACTCTTACAGACCTCTTGGGCCATGAGTCGAACATGCCCATTGAGTTTCGTTCCGATCGGCCTCCGTTAACCTTGTTTAAAAGGTGCACAAACTTCATTGGCCAATGGCGGCCATGTTTTTTGAGATATGCCAATATCCTTTTACACATACATGTCACCTTGGACCAAGACACTGCATACCAATTTTCAAGTCAATCGGACTAACGGTCAGGTGGCCACACCCCCTTTTATGTTTTTTTAATGTTATAGCGCCACCTAGTGTTCGATCGTCGCGATTTTTTTACTGTGACCTCAAATGGAACTCATGCACATATCTACCAAGTTTGGTGAACGTACCTCATTTACTTCTGGAGTTATAGCCATTTTAGTAAAATAGGCTCCTCCCACAATGTTATTTTTGCACCCCCTAGCGACCGAAAATCGAAAATTCAACTTTTTTTTGATAATTATTGATATTCAGTCTCCAGAGAACATTTCTGCACTGGTTTGGTTCCGATCGGACAAAAAACCAGGGACTAGTTTGCAAAAGTAGTTTTTTGACAAAATCCAAGATGGCGGAAAATCCAATATGGCGGAAATAAAATCGGAGATATACGTTTTTTAAGTCAGGAGTCCAGCTTTCCAATGATATAAGACACTTGAGTCTATGACTTACGGTCTACGAGTTATGAGCCATTTCGCGCAATTGATTGCTATAGCGCCACCTATAGGCCAATCGGGATCATACTCTCTGAACCTCTCCTCGATTTTTGTACTACCATCTGACAAAGTTTCAGAGCTCCAGCACTTACGGTTTGGGCTGCACGATGCGTTTTAGCGGAGAAGAAAAATAATAATAAAAATCGGTACAATTACAATAGGTTTTCAGCACTTCGTGCTTGAACACCTAATAATTAAAGCTGCAAGCAGCATTTATCGGGGTTCAAGCAGTTAAGGCCTTTAAGGACATAAGCATTTAAGACATTAACTTTTATTTAGGAAGCTTTTAATAACTGACATAATAGATGGAAAAGACCATTTACAGCCAATACAGGCAATTTACCATAGCATTTTAACAGTTATAGCGCCACCTATTGTCCGATCTCTATAAAATTTGGCATGCTTGTTAATGATGTTATCTCACATATGCTCACTAATTTTTGTGAAGTTCAGAGTTTTCCTTTAGGATTTATAGGCTTTTGAGTGTATTTAGCCACACCCCTTTTCTAAATGACCCATTTATAGCCATACGAAAAAATCAAAAGTTCAACTTTTTTTAAATAATTATTAATCTAGAGAGTCCAGAGAATTTTCCTAGACTGGTTTGGTTCCGATCGGATGAAAAACCTAGGACTAGTTCGTAAAAGTAGGTATTTCACATTTTTGTTAATAACTCATGAACAATTTGATTGACAGCAATGGTTCTAGAGGCAAAGTTGTTTAGCATGAGGAGATCTATTGACTGATATGCATTTTGTGGGGATGGACACAACACCACGTGATTACAGAGCCGTAAAACTCGTTAGCGCCAACTAGTGGCCGATTTCTTTCAAAATTCTTCCAGACCTCTAGGATCACGAGTCGAACATGCCCATCGAGTTTCGTTCCGATCGAACTCCGTTAACCTTGTTTAATAGGTGCTCAAACTTCATTGGCCGATGGCGGCCATGTTTTTTGAGATACGCCAATATCCTTTTACACATACATGGCACCTAGGACCAAGACACTGCATACCAAATTTCAAGTCAATCAGACTAACGGTCACGTGGTCACAGCCATTTTTATGTTTTTTCCATGGTATAGCGCCACCTACAGTTCGATCGTTGCGGTTTTTTTACTGTGACCTCAGATTGTCCTCTTTGACATCTGTACCAAGTTTGGTGAACCTATCTCATTTACTTCTCGAGTTATAGCCAATTTAGAAAATGAGGCTCCTCCCACAACGTTCATTTTGCGCCCCTAGCAACCGGAAATCAAAAATTCAACTTTTTTTCAATAATTATTGATAATCAGACTCCAGAGAACATTTCTGCACTGGTTTGGTTCCGATTCGGCAAAAAACCAGGGACTAGTTCGCAAAAGTAGGTTTTGGACAAAATTCAAAATGGCGGAAAATCCAATATGGCGGAAATAAAATCGGAGATATACGTTTTTTAAGTCAGGAGTCCAGCTTTCCAATGATATAAGACACTTGAGTCTATGACTTACGGTCTAGGAGTTATGAGCAGTTACGCGCAATTGATTGCTGTAGCGCCACCTATAGGCCAATCGGGGTCATACTCTCTGAACCTCTCCTCGATTTTTGTACTACCATCTGACAAAGTTTCAGAGCTCTAGCACTTACGGTTTGGGCTGCACGATGCGTTTTACGGCAGAAGAAAAATAATAATAAAAATCCTTACAAATACAATAGGGTTTCAGCACTTCGTGCTTGAACCCCTAATTAAAGCTGCTAGCAGCATTTAGCGGTGTTCAAGCATTTAAGACAGTTAAGACAGTTAAGGCAGTTAAGCTCAAAAGCATCAAAAGATATTAAGGTTTATGTAGCAAGCATTTAACCACTGACATAATAGATGGAATAGACCATGTTTTAGCATGATTTACTATGATATACCACATTTTAGTGTGATTTTTCATGATTTACCATGAGTCTAGCATGATTTACCATCGTTTACCATGATTTGTCATAGTTTACCTTGATTTGCCATGTTGTAGGATGATTTAACATGATATAATACATTCTAGCATGATTTACCAGTATTCATCACACTGCTAGCATGATTTACCATGATACACCATGTAATAGTATTATTTACTATGATTTATCATGTTTCTATCTTGATTTACCATGATTTACCACATTGCTAGCATTGATGTGAAGTGTCAATAACAATGAAGTGATAAACTCTGACAAAATATGCCTGTCTTAACATGGAAAAACTGGTTTGCTTAAGTGCAGAAAACTGGTGATAAACAAGTCTTTTAAAATGAAAGTGAGCCAATAAGTGGTCTTCTACTGCCCTCTGCTGGACATTATACTTATTATAAAAACATTTCACAGGAGCCTTTGCATTCATTTTTAGACATATGCTTCACACACACACACACACACACACACACACACACACACACACACACACACACACACACACACACACACACACACACACACACACACACACACACACACACACACACACACACACACACACACACACACACACACACACACACACACTATATTTAACAGTCCCTCATAATAATAATACAAATATTGTTTTAAGCATTTGTTTGTTAGCAAATGCTGAAAACTGGTTAAAAAGATTTTAAAAAAAATCTCTAATGCTGTTGCTCCATCTAGTGGACAAAAGTGGGTATTACAGCAAACGAACAGTTGAAATGAATAAAGTAATGGAAATTTGGTTTCACTTATATCTCGCATTTCACTACTGCCATCACAGATGTAATATAACAAATTCTAGTATGATTCACCATGATTGACCCTGTTTTAGCATGTTTTACCATGATTGAATACATTCTAGTATGATTTAATATGATTTTAGCAAGATTTATCTTAGTTGACCTTGATTTACCATGTTATAGGATGATTTACCAGGATTCTAGCATTATTTACCTTATTTACTATGATTTACCACGTTGCTAGCAATTATGTGAAGCATCAGAACAAATGAAGTGATAAACTAAGACAAAATATAATTGTGTTGTTACATAAGGGATTTTTAAGTGTCTAAATATAGGAATGCAAAAATATATGTGAAAAGACTGTCAATAAGTATAATGGCCAGCAGAGGGCAGCAAAAGACCACTTATTGGCTCACTTTCATTTTGATCTACTTGGTTTCCCCATTATTCTGGACTAAATCAAACCAGTTTTTCTCTGTTACCTCCATTATGCATGCATGCACACACACACAGACACACACAGACACACAGACACACACACACACACACACACACACACACACACACACACACACACACACACACACACACACACACACACACTTTTTTGCTATGTTATTGTGAACATCTACATCTCTTTAAATGGTCTATAAGCATTTAACATATTTCTTTGTGATGTAATAATATAAAACTAATAAAAAAATAGCTTTAAGCATTTGTTTGTCAGCCAATGCTGGAAGCTGATAAAAAAGATTAAACATGTCTAATACTGCTGCTCCCTCTAGTGGACAACAGTGGTATTACAGTATATATACTGTTTAAATGAATGAATTGAAAGTTGGTTTTTCAATTATCTCAGAAACGAGAAGGCAAAAATTTCTGAAACTCGGAGCTTAGATAGTGCTTGAGGGACCCTGTGGAATGAGACCTTCCCGGTATTGGTGGGCGTTAGGGGCTGGGAGTTATTTCTGTTCAAAGACATATCTTTTGGGGCTTATATCTTGAGAATGCCCGGCCCAAATCGCTCCAAACTCGTATCGAAGCTAGATGAGGACGAGCCCTTTCCAACGAGCTATCCCACACGGATCTGGGTGGTCTAGATCGGCAGTTAGAGCCGTTCCAAGTTGGGGGTCTCATGGATTAGCGATTCGCGGGGGGGGGGCGTTCCCGAGCCCCGCGACGATAGATTTGGATCAAGAGCTAGGAGAGGACCTTACCATCAAAATTTGAGCGCGCAGTGACTTTCCGTTTTCGAGTTATGAGTGAATTTGTACTTGGGGGCGTGGCCTAAATAGCGGTTTTAGTTTCACTTTAGATTTGAGGCTTCCTGTGACACAAGTTTCAATAATAATACTCCAATAGATGCATTTTGACAAAATGTGATTGTAAATGTTGAAATAGTGATTTTATAAAGTCTAAATATGAATTATATAGCAATATTAGGGAGAGTAGTATGATGAAATGACAGCAGGGGGCAGTAAAATACCACTTATTGGTTTAATATGCAATTATGTTCACATCATTTTCACCTTTTTTCAACTGTTATACAGGCAAATTGTCTGAATCTTTCGGAAATTTTTCATGCTTGTTTAGATTGATGTTTTTAAAGAAGATATGAGCATTCATTGAAGAGATATAGGCTTTCGGGGAACTTGGTCAAGGTTACATTTTCAAAATGACCCTGTTATAGCCATCCAAATGCAGAAGTTTAACTTTTCCTGACAATTATTGTATAATTTAATATGATTCTAGCATGATTTATCTTAGTTTACCTTGATGTACAATGTTATAGGAGGATTTACCATACCACATTCTAGAATGATTTACCAGGATTCTAGCATTATTTACCTTATTTACTATGATTTACCATGTTTCTAGCTTTATTTACAATGATTTACCACGTGGCTAGCCATTATGTGAAGCATCAGAACAAATGAAGTGATAAACCAAGACAAAATATGATTGTGTTATAATAGTAATAGTTATATAAGTGATTTTTAAGAGTCTAAAGATATGAATGCACATGTGAAAAGACTGTTAATAAGTAGAATGGCCAGCAGAGGGCAGTAGAAGACCACTTATTGGCTCACTTTCAGTTTGAACTATGTGGTTTCACCATTATTCACTAAAGCAAACCAGTTTTTCCATGTTAACTTTATTATGCATGCTTACACACACACACACACACACACACACACACACACACACACACACACACACACACACACACACACACACTGTACAGGCAATTTACCATAGGAAATACATGGTTTTAAAGCTTTTCAACAGTTATAGCGCCACCTATTGTCCGATCTCCATGAAACTTTGCATGCTTCTTCACCATGGTATGACACATATGCTCATCAATTTTTGTGAAGTTCTGAGTTTTGATTTATGATTTATAGACTTTTGAGTGTATTTTGACATGCCCATTTTCTAAATGACCCTGTTATAGTGAACCAAATGGCAAAGTTCAACTTTTTTTCGATAATTATTTACCTAGAGAGTCCAGAGAATTGTCCTACACTGGTCTGGTTCCGATCGGGCGAAAAACCAGGGACTAGTTCGCAAAAGTAGGTTTTTGACATATTTGTGAATATTTAATGAACGATTTGACTGACAGCAATGGTTCTAGAGGCAAAGTTGTTCGGCATGAGGAGACCTATATACTGATATGCATATTATGGGGATGTGTGAAACACCACGTGATTACAGAGCCGTAAAACTCGTTAGCGCCAACTAGTGGCCGATTTCTTTCAAAACTCTTACAGACCTCTTAGGCCATGAGTTGAACATGCCCATCGAGTTTCATTCTGATTGGTCTCCGTTAACCTCATCTAATAGGTGCTCAAATTCATTGGCCAATGGCGGCCATGTTTTTTGAGTTACGCCAATTTCCTCATACACATACATGGCACCTTGGTCCAAGACACTGCATACCAATTTTCAAGTCAATTGGACTAACGGTCAGGTGGCCACACCCCCTTTTATGTTTTTTTAATGTTATAGCGCCACCTAGTGTTCGATCGTCGCGATTTTTTTACTGTGACCTCAGATTGAGCTCATAAATATGTGTACCAAGTTTGGTGAGGATATCTCATTTACTTCTCGAGTTATAGCCATTTTAGTAAAATAGGCTCCTCCCACAATGTTTGTTTTACTCCCCCTAGCGACCGTAAATCGAAATTTCAACTTTTTTTCGATAATTATTGATATTCAGACTCCAGAGAACATTTCTGCACTGGTTTGGTTCCGATCGGGCAAAAAACCAGGGACTAGTTCGCAAAAGTAGTTTTTCGACAAAATTCAAAATGGCGGAAAATCCAATATGGCGGAAATAAAATCGGAGATATACGTTTTTTAAGTCAGAAGTCCAGCTTTCCAATGATATAAGACACTTGAGTCTACGATATACGGTTTAGGAGTTATGAGCCGTTTCGCACAATTGATTGCTATAGCGCCACCTATGGGCCAATCGGGCTCATAATTTGATAACCTCTCCTCGATTTTTGTACTACCATCTGACAAAGTTTCAAGTCTCTAGCATTTACGGTTTGGTCTGCACGATGCGTTTTACGGCAGAAGAATAATAATAATAATAATAATAATAATTAAAGCTGCTAGCAGCATTTAGCGGTGTTCAAGCTGTTAAGGCCTTTAAGATTTTTAAGCACACAAGCATCAAAAGACATTAAGTTTTATGTAGCAAGCATTTAACCACTTACATCATAGATGGAATAGACCATGTTTTAGCATGATTTACCTTGATATACCACATTTAGTGTGATTTTTCATGATTTACCATGTTCCAGTATGATTTACCATGAATCTAGCATGATTTACCATAGTTTACCATGATATACCACATTCTAGAATGATTTACCAGGATTCTAGCATTATTTACCTTATTTACTATGATTTACCATGTTTCTAGCTTTATTTACCATGATTTACCACGTGGCTAGCCATTATGTGAAGCATTAGAACAAATGAATTGATAAACTTTGACAAAATATGATTGTGTCATAATAGTAATAGTTATATAAGGGATTTTTAAGAGTCTAAAGATATGAATGCACATGTGAAAAGACTGTTAATAAGCATAATGGCCAGCAGAGGGCAGTAGAAGACTACTTATTGGCTCATTTTCATTCTGAACTACTTGGTTTCACCAGTATTCTTCACTAAAGCAAACCAGTGATATACCAAGTTCTAGTATGATTTACCTTGATTTACCCTGTTCTAGCATGGTTTACCACAACTGAACACATTTGAGTATGATTTGCCATGTTATAGGATGATTTACCACAACTGAACACATTTGAGTATGATTTGCCATGTTATAGGATGATTTACCATGATATACCACATTCTAGAATGATTTATCAGGATGTAGCATGATTTACCATGATTCATCACATTTCTAGCATGATTTGCCATGATACACCATGTAATAGTATTTTTTGCTATGATTTACCATGTTTCTATCATGATTACAGGCAATTTACCATAGGAAATACATGGTTTTAAAGCTTTTCAACAGTTATAGCGCCAACTATTGTGCGATCTCCATGAAACTTTGCATGCTTCTTCACCATGGTATGACTCATATGCTCACCAATTTTTGTGAAGTTCTGAGTTTTTATTTATGATTTATAGGCGTTTGAGTGTATTTTGACACACCCATTTTATAAATGACCCTGTTATAGTGAACCAAAGGCCAAATTTCAACTTTTTTTCGATAATTATTGATCTAGACAGTCCAGAGAATTGTTCTAGACTGGTCTGGTTCCGATCGGGCGAAAAACCAGGGACTAGTTCGCAAAAGTAGGTTTTTAACATATTTGTGAATATTTAATGAACGATTTGATTGACAGATATGGTTCTAGAGGCAAAGTTGTTCAGCATTAGGAGATCTATCAAATGATATGCATTTTGTGGGGATTTGTGCAACACCACGTGATTACAGAGCCATAAAACTCGTTAGCGCCAACTAGTGGCCGATTTCTTTCAAAATTCTTACAGAGCTCTAGGGCCATGAGTCAAACATGCCCAGCGAGTTTCGTTCCGATCGGCCTCCGTTAACCTTGTCTCATAGGTGCTCAAACTTCATTGGTCGATGGCGGCCATGTTTTTTGTTATATGCCAATATCCTTTTACACATACATGGCGCCTTGGACCAAGACACTGCATACCAATTTTCAAGTCAATCGGACTAACGGTCAGGTGGCCACACCCCCTTTTATGTTTTTTTAATGTTATAGCGCCACCTAGTGTTCGATCATCGCGATTCTTTTACTGTGACCTCAGATTGAACTCATGCACATGTGTACCAAGTTTGGTGAGGATATCTCATTTACTTCTCGAGTTATAGCCATTTTAGTAAAATAGGCTCCTCCCACAATGTTTGTTTTACTGCCCCTAGCGACCGTAAATCGAAATTTCAACTTTTTTTCGATAATTATTGATATTCAGTCTCCAGAGAACATTTCTGCACTGGTTTGGTTCCGATCGGGCAAAAAACCAGGGACTAGTTCGCAAAAGTAGTTTTTTCGACAAAATTCAAAATGGCGGAAATTTTTTCCTACCGGAAATGAAATCGGAGATATACGTTTTTTAAGTCAGGAGTCCAGCTTTCCAATGATATAAGACACTTGAGTCTACGACATACGGTCTAGGAGTTATGAGCAGTTTCGCGCAATTGATTGCTATAGCGCCACCTATGGGCCAATCGGGCTCATAATTTGATAACCTCTCCTCGATTTTTGTACTACCATCTGACAAAGTTTCAGAGCTCCAGCACTTACGGTTTGGGCTGCACGATGCGTTTTACGGCAGAAGAATAATAATAATAATAATAATTAAAGCTGCTAGCAGCATTTAGCGGTGTTCAAGCTGTTAAGGCCTTTAAGATTTTTAAGCACACAAGCATCAAAAGACATTAAGTTTTATGTAGCAAGCATTTAACCACTGACATCATAGATGGAATAGTCCATGTTTTAGCATGATTTACCATTACATGCCACATTTAGTGTGATTTTTCATGAATTACCATGTTCCAGTATGATTTACCATGAATCTAGCATGATTTACCATAGTTTACCATGATATACCACATTCTAGAATGATTTACCAGGATTCTAGCATTATTTACATTATTTACTATGATTTACCATGTTTCTAGCTTTATTTACCATGATTTACCACTTGGATAGCAATTATGTGAAGCATCAGAACAAATAAAGTGATAAACTGACCAAATATAATTGTGTTATAATAGTAATTGTTATATAAGGGATTTTTTAGTGTCTAAATATATGAATGCATATGTGAAAAGATTGTTAATAAGTTGAATGGCCAGCAGAGGGCAGTAGAAGACCACTTATTGGCTCACTTTCAGTTTGAACTACTTGGTTTCTCCAGCATTCATCACTAAAGCAAACCAGTTTTCTCATGTTAACTCCATAATGCATGCTTACACACACACACACACACACACACACACACACACACACACACACACACACACACAGACACACACACTGTACAGGCCATTTACCATAGGAAATACATGGTTTTTAAGCTTTTTAACAGTTATTACGCCATCTATGGTCCGATCTCCATGAAACTTTGCATGGTTCTTCACCATGTTATAACACATATGCACAGCAATTTTTGTGAAGTTCTGAGTTTTTATTTAGGATTTATAGGCTTTTGAGTGTATTTTGAAACGCCCATTTTCTAAATGACCCTGTTATAGTGAACCAAAGGGCAAATTTCTACTTTTTTTCGATAATTATTGATCTAGAGAGTCCAGAGAATTGTCCTAGACTGGTCTGGTTCCGATCGGGCGAAAAACCAGGGACTAGTTCGCAAAAGTAGGTTTTTAACATATTCCTGAATATTTAATGAACGATTTGACTGACAGCAATGGTTCTAGAGGCAAAGTTGTTCAGCATGAGGAGATCTATCGACTGATATGAGTTTTATGGGGATTTGTGCAACACCACGTGATTACAGAGCCGTAAAACTCGTTAGCGCCAACTAGTGGCCGATTTCTTTCAAAACTCTTACAGACCTCTTGGGCCATGAGTTGAGCATCCCCATCGAGTTTCGTTCCGATCGGACTCTGTTAACCTTGTTTAATAGGTGCTTTAACTTCATAGGCTAATGGCGGCCATGTTTTTTGAGATACGCCAATATCCTTTTACACATACATGGCACCTTGGACCAAGACACTGCATACCAATTTTCAAGTCAATTGGACTAACGGTCAGCCCTTTATATGTTTTTTTCACATTATAGCGCCACCTAGTGTTTAATCGTCGCCATTTTTTTACTGTGACCTCAGATTGAACTCCTGGACATGTGTACCAAGTTTGGTGAACCTACCTTATTTACTTCTGGAGTTATAGCCATTTTAGTAAAATAGGCTCCTCCCACAATGTTTGTTTTACTCCCCCTAGCGACCGTAAATCGAAATTTCAACTTTTTTCGATAATTATTGATATTCAGACTCCAGAGAACATTTCTGCACTGGTTTGGTTCCGATCGGGCAAAAAACCAGGGACTAGTTCGCAAAAGTAGTTTTTCGACAAAATTCAAAATGGCGGAAAATCCAATATGGCGGAAATAAAATCGGAGATATACGTTTTTTAAGTCAGAAGTCCAGCTTTCCAATGATATAAGACACTTGAGTCTACGATATACGGTTTAGGAGTTATGAGCCGTTTCGCGCAATTGATTGCTATAGCGCCACCTATGGGCCAATCGGGCTCATAATTTGATAACCTCTCCTCGATTTTTGTACTACCATCTGACAAAGTTTCAAGTCTCTAGCATTTACGGTTTGGTCTGCACGATGCGTTTTACGGCAGAAGAATAATAATAATAATAATAATAATAATAATAATAAAAATCAGCACAAATACAATAGGTTTTCAGCACTTCGTGCTTGAACACCTAATAATAAAAATCAGCACAAATACAATAGGTTTTCAGCACTTCGTGCTTGAACACCTAAAAATCCTTACAAATACAATAGGGTTTCAGCACTTCGTGCTTGAACCCCTAATTAAAGCTGCTAGCAGCATTTAGCGGTGTTCAAGCTGTTAAGGCCTTTAAGATTTTTAAGCACACAAGCATCAAAAGACATTAAGTTTTATGTAGCAAGCATTTAACCACTGACATCATAGATGGAATAGACCATGTTTTAGCATGATTTACCATGATATACCACATTTAGTGTGATTTTTCATGATTTACCATGTTCCAGTATGATTTACCATGAATCTAGCATGATTTACCATAGTTTACCATGATATACCACATTCTAGAATGATTTACCAGGATTCTAGCATTATTTACCTTATTTACTATGATTTACCATGTTTCTAGCTTTATTTACCATGATTTACCACGTGGCTAGCCATTATGTGAAGCATTAGAACAAATGAATTGATAAACTTTGACAAAATATGATTGTGTCATAATAGTAATAGTTATATAAGGGATTTTTAAGAGTCTAAAGATATGAATGCACATGTGAAAAGACTGTTAATAAGCATAATGGCCAGCAGAGGGCAGTAGAAGACTACTTATTGGCTCATTTTCATTCTGAACTACTTGGTTTCACCAGTATTCTTCACTAAAGCAAACCAGTGATATACCAAGTTCTAGTATGATTCACCTTGATTTACCCTGTTCTAGCATGGTTTACCACAACTGAACACATTTGAGTATGATTTGCCATGTTATAGGATGATTTACCACAACTGAACACATTTGAGTATGATTTGCCATGTTATAGGATGATTTACCATGATATACCACATTCTAGAATGATTTATCAGGATGTAGCATGATTTACCATGATTCATCACATTTCTAGCATGATTTGCCATGATACACCATGTAATAGTATTTTTTGCTATGATTTACCATGTTTCTATCATGATTACAGGCAATTTACCATAGGAAATACATGGTTTTAAAGCTTTTCAACAGTTATAGCGCCAACTATTGTCCGATCTCCATGAAACTTTGCATGCTTCTTCACCATGGTATGACTCATATGCTCACCAATTTTTGTGAAGTTCTGAGTTTTTATTTATGATTTATAGGCGTTTGAGTGTATTTTGACACACCCATTTTATAAATGACCCTGTTATAGTGAACCAAAGGCCAAATTTCAACTTTTTTTCGATAATTATTGATCTAGACAGTCCAGAGAATTGTTCTAGACTGGTCTGGTTCCGATCGTGCGAAAAACCAGGGCCTAGTTCGCAAAAGTAGGTTTTTAACATATTTGTGAATATTTAATGAACGATTTGATTGACAGATATGGTTCTAGAGGCAAAGTTGTTCAGCATTAGGAGATCTATCAAATGATATGCATTTTGTGGGGATTTGTGCAACACCACGTGATTACAGAGCCATAAAACTCGTTAGCGCCAACTAGTGGCCGATTTCTTTCAAAATTCTTACAGACCTCTAGGGCCATGAGTCAAACATCCCCAGCGAGTTTCGTTCCGATCGGCCTCCGTTAACCTTGTCTCATAGGTGCTCAAACTTCATTGGTCGATGGCGGCCATGTTTTTTGTGATACGCCAATATCCTTTTACACATACATGGCGCCTTGGACCAAGACACTGCATACCAATTTTCAAGTCAATCGGACTAACGGTCAGGTGGCCACACCCCCTTTTATGTTTTTTTAATGTTATAGCGCCACCTAGTGTTCGATCGTCGCGATTTTTTTACTGTGACCTCAGATTGAACTCATGCACATGTGTACCAAGTTTGGTGAAGATATCTCATTTACTTCTCGAGTTATAGCCATTTTAGTAAAATAGGCTCCTCCCACAATGTTTGTTTTACTCCCCCTAGCGACCGTAAATCGAAATTTCAACTTTTTTTCAATAATTATTGATATTCAGACTCCAGAGAACATTTCTGAACTGGTTTGGTTCCGATCGGGCAAAAAACCAGGGACTAGTTCGCAAAAATAGTTTTTCGACAAAATTCAAAATGGCGGAAAATCCAATATGGCGGAAATAAAATCGGAGATATACGTTTTTTAAGTCAGGAGTCCAGCTTTCCAGTGATATAAGACACTTGAGTCTACGACATACGGTCTAGGAGTTATGAGCAGTTTTGCGCTTTTGGTTGCTATAGCGCCACCTATGGGCCAATCGAGCTCATAATTTGATAACCTCTCCTCGATTTTTGTACTACCATCTGACAAAGTTTCAGAGCTCCAGCACTTACGGTTTGGGCTGCACGATGCGTTTTACGGCAGAAGAATAATAATAATAATTAAAGCTGCAAGCAGCATTTATCGGGGTTCAAGCAGTTAAGGCCTTTAAGGACATAAGCATTTAAGACATTAAGTTTTATTTAGGAAGCTTTTAACCACTGACATAATAGATGGAAAAGACCATTTACAGGCAATTTACCAAAGCATTTTAACAGTTATAGCGCCACCTATTGTCCGATCTCTATACAATTTGGCATGCCTGTTAATGATGTTATCTCACATATGCTCACCAATTTTTGTGAAGTTCAGAGTTTTCATTTAGGATTTATAGGCTTTTGAGTGTATTTAGCCACACCCCTTTTCTAAATGACCCATTTATAGCCATACGAAAAAATCAAAAGTTCAACTTTTTTTAATAATTATTAATCTAGAGAGACCAGAGAATTTTCCTAGACTGGTTTGGTTCCGATCGTGTGAAAAACCTAGGACTAGTTCGTAAAAGTAGGTTTTTCACATTTTCGTTAATAACTCATGAACAATTTGATTGACAGCAATGGTTCTAGAGGCAAAGTTGTTTAGCATGAGGAGATCTATTGACTGATATGCATTTTGTGGGGATGGACACAACACCACGTGGTTACAGAGCCATAAAACTCGTTAGCACCAACTAGTGGCCGATTTCTTTCAAAATTCTTACAGACCTCTAGGATCACGAGTCGAACATGCCCATCGAGTTTCGTTCCGATCGGACTCCGTTAACCTTGTTTAATAGGTGCTCAAACTTCATTGGCCGATGGCGGCCATGTTTTTTGAGATACGCCAATATCCTTTTACACATACATGGCACCTAGGACCAAGACACTGCATACCAAATTTCAAGTCAATCAGACTAACGGTCTCGTGGTCACAGCCATTTTTATGTTTTTTCCATGGTATAGCGCCACCTAGTGTTCAATCGTCGCGATTTTTTTACTGTGACCTCAGATTGTCCTCTTTGACATGTGTACCAAGTTTGGTGAACCTATCTCATTTACTTCTCGAGTTATAGCCAATTTAGAAAATCAGGCTCCTCCCACAATGTTCATTTTGCGCCCCCTAGCAACCGGAAATCAAAAATTCAACTTTTTTTCGATAATTATTGATATTCAGACTCCAGAGAACATTTCTGCACTGGTTTGGTTCCGATCCGGCAAAAATCCAGGGACTAGTTCGCAAAAGTAGGTTTTGGACAAAATTCAAAATGGCGGAAAATCTATCATGACGGAAATAAAATCGGAGATATACATTTTTTTCTACAGATGTCCAGCGTTCCAATGATATAAGACACTTGACTCTACGACATATGGTCTAGGAGTTATGAGCAGTTTCGCGCAATTGATTGCTATAGCGCCACCTATGGGCCAATTGGGCTCATCATTTGATAACCTCTCCTCGATTTTTGTACTACCATCTGACAAAGTTTCAGAGCTCCAGCACTTACGGTTTGGGCTGCACGATGCGTTTTAGGGCGGAATAATAATAATAATAAAAATCCTTACAAATACAATAGGGTTTCAGCACTTCGTGCTTGAACCCCTAATTAAAGCTGCAAGCAGCATTTATCGGTGTTCAAGCAGTTAAGGCAGTTAAGGCAGTTATGCACACAAGCATCAAAAGACATTAAGTTTTATTTAGCATACATTTAACCACTGCCATAATAGATGGAAAAGACCATTTACAGCCAATACATGCCATGTTTTTTGAGATACGCCAATGTCCTCTTACACATACATGGGGCCTTGGACCAAGACACTACATACCAATTTTCAGGTCAATCGGACTAACGGTCAGTCCTTTATATGTTTTTTTTTCATGTTAGAGCGCCACCTAATGTCCGATCTCCATGAAACTTTGCATGCTTATTCATGCTTATGCTATTATGCATATTCCCACCAGTTTGGTTCTGATTGGGCAAAAAACCAGGGACTAGTTCGCAAAAGTAGGTTTTGGATTCTAAGTCAAACGGTCTAGGAGTTATGAGCCATTTAGTACTTTTGGTTGCTGTAGCGCCACCTATGGGCCAAACGGGGTCATACTCTGATAGGTTGTCCCCATATTTGAGGCCTACCATCTGGGCGAGTTTCAAGTCTCTAGGCCTTACGGTTTGGGCTGCACGATGCGTTTTAGGTTTTTTTTTTTTCAAATAGCAATTACAATAGGTTTTCAGCACTAAAGTGCTTGAACACCTAATAACAATGAGACCTTTTTGACGATTATAGCGCCACTTTTGTCCAATCTCCACGAAACTCGGCATGCTCCTTCAGCATGGTATGACACATATGCTCAACAATTTTGGTGAAGTTCTGACTTTTTTTGTAGGATTTATAGGCTTTTGACCGTATTTGGTCACGGACCATTTCCTAAATGACCATGTTATGGCCAAGCAAATGCAGAATTTCAACATTTTTTCGATAATTATTGATATTCAGACTCCAGAGAACATTTCTGCACTGGTCTGGTTCCGATTGGTCAAAAAACCAGGGACTAGTTCGCAAAAGTAGGTTTTGGACAAAACTGGCTATAACAAATTTTTTTTGCCCCCCCCCCCCCCCCCCCCCCCATTTAGTACTTTTGGTTGCTGTAGCGCCACTATGGGCCAAACGGGGTCATACTCTGATAGGTTGTCCCCATATTTGAGGCCTACCATCTGGGCGAGTTTCAAGTCTCTAGGCCTTACGGTTTGGGCTGCACGATGCGTTTTAGGTTTTTTTTTTTTTTCAAATAGCAATTACAATAGGTTTTCAGCACTAAAGTGCTTGAACACCTAATAACAATGAGACCTTTTTGACGATTATAGCGCCACCTTTTGTCCAATCTCCACGAAACTCGGCATGCTCCTTCAGCATGGTATGACACATATGCTCAACAATTTTGGTGAAGTTCTGACTTTTTTTGTAGGATTTATAGGCTTTTGACCGTATTTGGTCACGGACCATTTCCTAAATGACCATGTTATGGCCAAGCAAATGCAGAATTTCAACATTTTTTCGATAATTATTGATATTCAGACTCCAGAGAACATTTCTGCACTGGTCTGGTTCCGATTGGTCAAAAAACCAGGGACTAGTTCGCAAAAGTAGGTTTTGGACAAAACTGGCTATAACAAATTTTTTTTTGCTCCAAATCGAAATCCGAGATATACATCTTGTTCGTCTCGAGCCAGGGATCACAGTGGTGTAAAAAGCTAGCTTCTAGCCCCAACTGTCGAGGAGTTATGAGCCATTTAGTACTTTTGGTTGCTGTAGCGCCACCTATGGGCCAAACGGGGTCATACTCTGATAGGTTGTCCCCATATTTGAGGCCTACCATCTGGGCGAGTTTCAAGTCTCTAGGCCTTACGGTTTGGGCTGCACGATGCGTTTTAGGTTTTTTTTTTTTTCAAATAGCAATTACAATAGGTTTTCAGCACTAAAGTGCTTGAACACCTAATAACAATGAGACCTTTTTGACGATTATAGCGCCACCTTTTGTCCAATCTCCACGAAACTCGGCATGCTCCTTCAGCATGGTATGACACATATGCTCAACAATTTTGGTGAAGTTCTGACTTTTTTTGTAGGATTTATAGGCTTTTGACCGTATTTGGTCACGGACCATTTCCTAAATGACCATGTTATGGCCAAGCAAATGCAGAATTTCAACATTTTTTCGATAATTATTGATATTCAGACTCCAGAGAACATTTCTGCACTGGTCTGGTTCCGATTGGTCAAAAAACCAGGGACTAGTTCGCAAAAGTAGGTTTTGGACAAAACTGGCTATAACAAATTTTTTTTTGCTCAAATCGAAATCCGAGATATACATCTTGTTCGTCTCGAGCCAGGGATCACAGTGGTGTAAAAAGCTAGCTTCTAGCCCCAACTGTCGAGGAGTTATGAGCCATTTAGTACTTTTGGTTGCTGTAGCGCCACCTATGGGCCAAACGGGGTCATACTCTGATAGGTTGTCCCCATATTTGAGGCCTACCATCTGGGCGAGTTTCAAGTCTCTAGGCCTTACGGTTTGGGCTGCACGATGCGTTTTAGGTTTTTTTTTTTTTTTCAAATAGCAATTACAATAGGTTTTCAGCACTAAAGTGCTTGAACACCTAATAACAATGAGACCTTTTGACGATTATAGCGCCACCTTTTGTCCAATCTCCAGAAACTCGCATGCTCCTTCAGCATGGTATGACACATATGCTCAATCATTTTGGTGAAGTTTTGACTTTTTTTGTAGGATTTATAGGCTTTTGACCGTATTTGGTCACGGACCATTTCCTAAATGACCATGTTATGGCCAACAAATGCAGAATTTCAACATTTTTTCGATAATTATTGATATTCAGACTCCAGAGAACATTTCTGCACTGGTCTGGTTCCGATTGGTCAAAAAACCAGGGACTAGTTCGCAAAAGTAGGTTTTGGACAAAACGGCTATAACAAATTTTTTTTGCTCCAAATCGAAATCCGAGATATACATCTTGTTCGTCTCGAGCCAGGGATCACAGTGGTGTAAAAAGCTAGCTTCTAGCCCCAACGTCGAGAGTTATGAGCATTTAGTACTTTTGGTTGCTGTAGCGCCACCTATGGGCCAAACGGGGTCATACTCTGATAGGTTGTCCCCATATTTGAGGCCTACCATCTGGGCGAGTTTCAAGTCTCTAGGCCTTACGGTTTGGGCTGCACGATGCGTTTTAGGTTTTTTTTTTTTTTTCAAATAGCAATTACAATAGGTTTTCAGCACTAAAGTGCTTGAACACCTAATAACAATGAGGCCTTTTTGACGATTATAGCGCCACCTTTTGTCCAATCTCCATGAAACTCTGCACGCTCCTTCAGCATGGTTATGACACATATGCTCATCGATTTTGGTGAAGTTTTGACTTTTTTTGTAGGATTTATAGGCTTTTGACCGTATTTGGTCACGGACCATTTCCTAAAGGACATGTTATGGCCCCAAAAAAAAAAGAAAACTTTTCCTTTAATTTTTTGTAACAGTTTTGAAAATTTTTTATTTCGGGATTTGGGAAAAAAGGGGCATTCCAAAAAGGGGGAAAAAAAGGCAAAAAAATTTTTCCCCCCCAAAAAAAACCCAAAAACACTTTTCCCCCACCCCAACACATTAAAAACACTTTCCCCCAACCAATTTAAACAAAAACACCCCCACCCCCCCCAACCAAACCCCCCCCCCCAAAACCCCCCCCATTTATCCTAGCCCTTTTTCCCCCGATCTTTTGGTTTTTTTTTTTTTTAAAAAAACAAAACACACAAACCCCAATAAACAAACCCCCAAAACCCCCAACTTTTTCCCCTAAACCCCCCCCACAAAACAAACCCAACCCCCCCTTTTTTTTTTTTAAACAAACCCACACCCCCCAAAACCACCAACCCCCCCCAACCAAAAAATACACCCCAAAAACCCCCCCCCCCCCCCCCACAAAACCCCCCAAAAACCCCCCCCCCCCCCCCCCCCCCCCCCCCCCCCCCCCCCCCCCCCCCCCCCAACCCCCCCCCCCAAAACCCCCCCCCAAACCCCCCTCCCCCCCCCCCCCCCCCCCACCCCCCCCCCCCCCCCCCCCCCCCCCCCCCCCCCCCCCTTTTTTTTTTTTTTTTCCTTAAAACACCTAAAAAAGCTTACCCAAAAACAAAGGTTTTTGACATTTAGGTTTTTTTTTTCCCCCATGCCCCGTCCTTCGATGGTTGCCATATTTTTTTTAATTTTGCTTTTTTTTGGGGTTTTAGGCTTTTTACCGTATTTGGTCCGGGCCTTTTAAAAAATTTTTTTTTCCCCAAAAAGAATTTCAAATTTTTTTGATAAATTTTTTTTTCCCCAAAAAATTTTGGGTTGGGTTTTGGCCTTGTCAAAAACCAGGGGAATTCGAAAATTTTCAAAAAGGTATAAAAACTTTTGCTCCAAAACGTCCGAATATTCTTTTTTTGGGGGGAAGGGTTAAAAAAAAAATTTGCCCCAAAATCCCAAGGACATTTAGCTTTTTTGCGACCCCCTTAAGGGGGAACTCGAAATTGCCCCCTTTGGGCCCCCTTTGGGGAAAACTTGCCAGTTTGGGTGGGGAAAAGGTTTTTTTTTTTTTTTTTTCCAAATGAATAAATATTTTCGCCCAAAGCGAAAAAAAATAAAATGACCTTTTTAATTTGGCCCCTTTTTTTTTGTCTGGGCCCCCAGCAATTGCAAAGCCTATTTTTGGTGAATTTTTTCTTTTTTTGGGGAAATTTATAGGTTTTTCCGTATTG
>JAZAVI010000299.1:0-2500 GCA_036326025.1 Chrosomus eos
TTTTTTTTTACGCACGTGAATTTTTTTTGTGAGTACGTGAATTAGGTTTTATGCATGTGAAATTGTTTAGACATGTGTGAATGATGTTTTTTGTGTGAATTATAATTGAGACTATTCTGCTTCCATAAGAGATTGTGTCTGTTACAGTGACAAGAGTTTTTAAGCCTTGTCTTTTTGGATATATTTTATGTATTTTAAAATGTATTGTTTGCTTTAAATTAAATTAAGATTGTATGTTGGTAATTGAACCTAAATAAATGTAAAATGAATGTGCTATATTTCAGATCAATATATTTGTTTTCCTTCATTTTAATCAACACTAACTTTATTCTCATCTGAATTATAAATAACTTTTTCTGTATAAAATAAAAAATCCCGAATAATCCAGACCAACCGGAGCACACTATTTCTACAACATCATCAGTGCTGAAGCGGAACTACCAGAGCGGTTCGGCAGATAGCGAGCAGATATTTTTTGTCACGTCGGGCACAATAACCCTAATGGCACCAGTGGTGGCGGTGCCACCGGCTTTATATAAAATATATAATTATAATATATATATATATATTAAATATATATTATAAATATAGCTGCAAGCAGCGATGAAGGGCCAAAGCCGCGGTACCGCCACCCTGGTGCACCAGGGTTGCGGTGCCACCGGCTTGGGGCCCGTAAATCGGCTCCGCAGTATATTTAGGGCCCAAGCCCAAAGGGCGAAGGCCTATTGTTTTCCTAAGGATTATTTATTATTATTATTTATATTATTATATATTATTTTTTCTTCTACCTTTTGGACACTTTTGGAGGCCTTAACATGCTCAAAAACTCCTGAAACTTTGCACACATGTCAGAACCCGCGGCCATCAGGGCCGGGCTGAAGATGGTACCCGGGCGTGGCAGGGGGGCTCGACAGCGCCCCCTGGAACGGGGTCCGAAAACATGGTCCATAAATCAAACACGCTTGCATGTAATAATATGAAACTCGGTACACATGTAGATCTCATCGTTTCATATATACTTCGCACTCTAACTTTTTACCCCAGCCCAACAGGAAGTCGGCTATTTAGGCTTGTTTGGAAAACGCATGCAAAGGAATGTGAAACACTCCTCCTAGAGAATTCAAACACACGGCACGAAACTCGGTCAGCGTGAAGTCAAGACACTGAGGATGAAAAATTGCCAGGGGATTTTTGATATCTCGAACGGTTTGGCCGTGGCGAGGAAACGAAATTATGGCGAGAAACGTGAAACAGGAAGTGTGTTATAACTACTGCATACATTAACTAATCTTGATGAAACTTCAGCAGTGTGTTCGATGTAAGAGCCCGATCACATGGATGTGACTATTGTGAGTCAAAGTTATAGCGCCACCAACTGGCAGCAGGAAGTGTGTCACTTCCAAAATGCTTTTAAATCACCCTCTTATTTTTACCCGATTTGCTTCAAACTTCATGTGCATAATGTAGACACATGCCAGATGTAGACCTGTGAAAGGATTTTGATATCTTAGACACTGTTGCCATGGCAATGCATCAAACATTAATATTCCTTTTTTTAAGCTTTTTCATGCTTTTTTATGCTTTCGGGCACTTTTGGGTTCTTAACGTGCTCGAAAACTCTTGAAAACTTTGCACACAGGACAAAACCCCGCGGCCATCAGGGCCAGGCTGAAGCTGGTACCACGGGCGTGGCAGGGGGGCTCGACAGCGCCCCCTTGAACGGGTCCGACAATTTGGTCCATATATCCAACACGCTTGACCCTATTTGCTTCAAACTTGATGTGTATAATGTAGACACAAGCCAGATGTAGACCTGTGAAAGGATTGTTGATATCTTAGATGCTGTTGCCGTGACAACGCATCAAACTTTAATATTCTTTTTGGATACTTTTGAGATTCTTAGCGCACTTTTGGGGCCCTTAACATGCTCAAAAAACTCTTGAAACTTTGCACACGGGTCAGAAACCGCGGCCATCAGGGCCGGGCTGAAGCTGGTACCCGGGCGTGGCAGGGGGGCTCGACAGCGCCCCTGGAACGGGGTCCGAAAACTTGCTCCATAAATCAAACAGGCTTTACCCGATTTGCTTCAAACTTGATGTGTATAATGTAGACACACGCCAGATGTAGACCTGTGAAAGGATTGTTGATATCTTAGATGCTGTTGCCGTGACAACGCATCAAACTTTAATATTCTTTTTGGATACTTTTGAGATTCTTAGCACACTTTTGGGGCCCTTAACATGCTCAAAAACTCTTGAAACTTTGCACACGGGTCAGAAACCGCGGCCATCAGGGCCGGGCTGAAGCTGGTACCCGGGCGTGGCAGGGGGGCTCGACAGCGCCCCCTGGAACGGGGTCCGAAAACTTGGTCCATAAATCAAACACGCTTGCATGTAATAATATGAAACTTGGTACACATATAGATCTCATCGATTCATATATCCTTTGTACTTTTACTTTTTACCCCAGCCCAACAGGAAGTCGGCTATTTATGGTTTGT